>PVLC010002203.1:0-25670 GCA_004027655.1 Graphiurus murinus | reverse complement strand
GCTTTCTAGTTTTAGCACTGAAATTCCTGTGTCCTGGAAACTCCCTCAATCCCAGGCAAACCCAGACAGTTGGTTGCCTTCGTGAGGTACCCAGTGACGGTAATAATGGAAGAGAGGAAAGAATAGTATGGAAGAAATCTCCAAGAGGAGAGAACAGGTTTAGGTTAATAGGAAAGTTGAAAGTAGGAAAAGGCAGATGTGGTAGGCTGAATAACGGTCCCCAAAGATATCCAGGTCCATATAATTGTTATATTTAATGGCAAAAGAGATTTTGCAGATGCAAAAACACAGTACCCTGAATTATCTGTGTGGTTTCTAAATGTGTTCATAAGTATCCTTCTAGAAAGGAGACAGAGAGAGATTTTATAACAGAAGAAGATATATGACAATGGAAGTAAGATACCAGAGTAAAGCACCAGGAAGGGGCCACCCATTCTGGAATACATGTGTGTCCAGAAGGTAGAAAAGAGAAGGAAATAAGTTTTTTCCCAGGAAAGAAGGAACCAGCCTAGCCCTGTTGACACCTTGACATTAACCCAGTGAAGCGAATTCCTGTTTCTGGTCTCCAGACTGTAAACATAATTAAGTTGGTATTGTTTAACCCAGTAAGTTCACAGTAATTTGTAACAACAACAATAGGAATGCAGAGAAGTGGAGAATGCCAAGAAAGGATCTAGGAAAGGGAATAGCATCACAGAGTCTATAATAGAACAAGGGATGCTTCGGATAGTTTAGCTGGCTACAGCAAAACATGTTTGGGGACCTAGTAAAATAGGAATCTCTAGGGATAGATAGGGGCTGGGGCTGGATCATGAATGATCTTGTAATTCATATTAAACAAAGATGCCCTCCTTGATGCATTTTAGAAAAGTCTTTTTGATAGAAGAATAGATAAGGATTTATTGAGAGAAGAAACATTCAGGGGAGGAGAATCCATCTAGAAAGATTGCATTGTCCAGGCAAGAGAAGATGAGTCTTGATTGCCAAGGGGGATGGAAAGTAAGGGCAGTTTCTGGATATGCTCTGGAAGTAGATTATACAGAACTTGGTGACCACTCAGTGAGGCAGAGAAAAGGTGAAAGTTTTATTTGGGTGCTGTGGAAATGGTGATACAAGAAGAGTAGTTGTGTATATAGGCTGTGGGCAAGATCGATGGGTTAGCTCTTCAAAGACCCAGTGATATGTACAAGTAAATTTTTGTGAATTCAATCAATAATTGCAATTTAACAAAAAAGCTTTGAAAAAGCAAGGTTCTCATTTGGGGCTTGGTGGAGCTGTGGAAGAAGTCCTAATGGAACCCAGATGAAGTCACAGGTAATACAGACTTGCCTCGTGCATAGCCTTTTCTTTGCTGGAATGTCTAGTCCATTTCTTGAGCATCAGCCTCTAGCACATTCCCAGTTGTGATGTTTCTGCATCACTTAATGGATGGCTTTCCTGTCTGTCTTGGGGCCCCATCCTCTGAGCTGTGGTCATGCTGCTTTGCTGCTGAGTTCTTCCATGGCTTCGAAGGGGTCCAGGATTTGCCATCCAGTATATGTCACTGTGGCATATTGGTTATCTTGATCTGAAGGCACTTGAGAAGCAGAAGATACAGGAAGGGCTTTCTGCCCTCCCCCCTTCTACCTAAAAGCAGGTCACAAAATTTGCCACAAAATTGATGTCCTCCTTGTATCAGGAAGAGAAGATCATTCTTTTCACCAGAGGCTGGGAGTCAATGCTAAAATGGACCTCTTCAAATGAGCCTACTAAAATAGCCCTTATCTTCCATTGATTTTTCCATATATTTCCTGTCCACTTTCCCACAACCTACTGCCCCTAGAAACTTAAACTCCCTTTCCTTTGCTTTTGTTCATGAATTAGTGTTCTTTTGTTAAAAAGATATGTAACTGCACATTGTGTAAAAGTATCAAAATGTCACACTGTGCCTCATACATATGTTCAATTATCATGCCATTTAAAAAAATCCATATACACTTTTCAGTCCTAATCATTTCAGGTCTTCGTTTTTCCTATAAAGTTCCCATGTGCACATAAAAAGTGCTCAATAAAATTTGTATGCCTTTCTCCTATTAACTTGCCTTTTGTCAGTTTAATTCTCAAACCCAGCTACAGAATCTAAGAAGCAAAGATTTCCCTTCCCTAATGCTTCTCCTTGTGACTTCCAATCAGGCTCCATTCCGCCTTTCAACCAGTCTCCACTATCCTCACCCTATGCATCAGTAGACACCAATTATTTTTAAAAGTATTGTTCCTAAATGGAATTATTTTGTTCTTCTTTATTGCTGAGTACAATTCTGTTGTGTACTAGAATATGTACTATCCCATAATTTTACAATCCATTCATGTGTTGATGGACTAATCGGGATACCAAAGGGGCTTCAGATAATGGAGGCAAAATTTCAGTGGAACGAGGGAGGTGGTCTTGGGGAGAGGGAGGATCCATAAAGGAATCACTTCCGTTGATATTACATAGGTATGTGAGAATATCAATGTCAATCTCTATACCTTGTATAGGGAAGGGAGGGATAGGGAAGGAGCCAGGGAAAGACTGCCAAGTCCTGTGTGCATTTATATCATTATCACTATGAGCTGAATTATGGTTGGAGACTATTATGCATCAATAAGAGTATTTTAAAATAAAAAGTATTGTTAAAAGGAATACTTTCACACTGTTGGTGGGACTGTAAATCAGTACAACCACTATGGAGATCAGTATGAAGGTTTCTAAAAAGACTAGAAATGAAACCACAATATGACCTCACTGTACCATTCCTTGATATCTTTCCAAAACAATTAAAATTAGAATACCCATGTTTATAGCAGCACAATTAACAATAGCCAAGTTATGGAACCAAACTAGGTTTCTGTCAACAGAAGAATGAGAAAGAAAATGTGGTATATATACACAGTGGAGATTTACTTAGCCATAAAGAACACAAAATTATGTCATTTCCAGGAAAATGGACCTAACTGGAGAACATCATGCTAAGTGAGATAAGCCAGACTCAGAAAACCAAAGGTCACATATGTGAAAACTAGAGAGAAAAAGAGATCTCATGAAAATTAGGAGACTAGTAGAGTAGTGGAAGGGGTTTGGGAGAGGGAAGATGGGCGGAAAAAGCGAGGTGCGCAGAAACATTAAATAATATCATGTGCATATATGAACGTATCACTATGAATCTATCTTGTACAATTACAATGCACCAATAAAAATATTAAAAGTAATAATACATAAAATAAAATAAAGCCAAAAACATTATTTGAGAAACTAACCTCAAATACAAATAAAGAAAGCAATTATAAAATTTAAAAGCAGAAATTCTATCTTTTAGAATATTACAATTTAAAAATATATATATATATATATTAATCATGCTGACATTGATTTACCTGTACAAAGCCCTTTCAGACTTTCAGAGTTACTGCAGACATGGGGAGGTTCTAAATATATGCTAACTCTAAATACCAGTTGTATACTAAATCCATTTCTCATTTGATAACTTTAAAGGCAGTGTTGTGAACAACTTTGTATGTGTGAGTGTACACCGGTGTGTTTTCGAAGGTGCTTCAGTTGATAACAAGCTACTTCATTTTTTCTTTTCCATTACTGGAATCAATCTATCTGTCCTCTGTTCTCTGAAAGTATTCTGTATTGAAATGTTAATATTTACCTCATTTCTTCCTTTAGGGAGAAAAACTTCTTAATGGTAGAACCACATTGTATTCAACTTTATATCCTCCCACTGCCTAGTACAACACACGCACATAGCTGCACTTAGTAAATATTTGTGAACTCAGCTATTTACTGTTATTCTTCCTCATAGTAGAGCTGATCTCACATTTCTCAGTGCCTTTTCATGCCTTTCTCATCATATCTGAGTGATGAAGTCACTTAGATATAAAAGCATAAGGCACCCCTTTGCTCATGATAAGAATAAAGATCGAGTTCAGCAACATACCAAAGTCCCTTGATAAATTTTTCACTGTTGTCAGGTTATCTTCAAAGTGATGGAAATTTCCACACATTTAAAAAAAAAAAAAGTTGACCCAATGATTCTTCTTTAATTTAATCAGGATACTTCCTTACGAATAGTGAAAAAAAATTGCAGTTATTGAAAAGATAATTCACAACTTCTCCCCTAACTGATAGACTGATTTAAAAATCTCTCTGTTGAAAATGATTTACAAAATGCAGGGTGGAGTGACTCATAATTATTTTACTTTATACAATTAATAAAGAATGTGTCATTCTTCTTGGGGACTGCCATGGGTTGACATCCTAATCCCTAGTCCTTCGGAATGTGACATTATCTGAAAATAGGATGTTTAAACCAGGTATGGTGGTATATGACTGTAATCCCAGTACTTGGGGAACAGAGACAGGAGGACAACATGTTCAAGGCCAACCTCAGCAACTTAGCGAGACCCTGTTTCAAAATATAAAAAGAGCTAGAAGTATATCTCAGAGATAGAATATTCCTGGGTTCAATCCCCGGTATCCCCCAAAATAAAAATAATGGAAAGAAAATAAGATCTTTACCCAGAGGTAACCAATTTAAAAGTCTGTATTTGGATGGAATCTAACTAGTGTACCTGCAAAAAGAAGAAATTTGCATGCAAAGAACAACACGAGAAAGAGAAGATGGCCACACAAAGTTGGAGGACTGGAATGATGCAACTCTAATTCAGCAGGCACCAAACATTCAGTCAATTACCAAAATCTAGGAAGAGACAAGAAAAAGTCCTTCCCATACAAGTTCATGGCTCCCAGAACACCTTCATTTTTGTCTTATAGACTGTGGAATTCTGAGACAAAAAAGTCTATTGTTCTGATCTCATCCAGTGTGTGGTTTTTTGTTTTTGTTTTTTTGCAGTACTGGGGATGGAACCTAGGGGCATTCTACCTCCAAGCTACAGCTCCAGCCCTATTTTTTTATTCTTTATTTGGAAACAGGGTCTCACTACATTGCGGAGGGCCTCACTAAGCAGCTGAGGCTGGCTGCGAACCCGGATCCTTCAGTCTCAGCCTCCCAAATGCTGGGATTACAAGTGTGCGCTACAACGCCCGGCTCAGTGTGTGGTATTTTTGGGGTAGATTTTACAAACTAAATGTTGTAGTATAAAATTGTATATGTTAAGAGTTCCAGCTTTAAAGAAAGTTGGCAGCATTTAAATGTTTCTGTTCAAGACAAACGAAGGATCAATTTGGCCATGAAGTGAATAAAAAATGCAAAAAGTAAAATATTTTTGTTAAGCAAACCCAGCAGTCATTCTAGTAGTGCCTGTCATTACTGTATTATACCTAAGAAATGTTTTAGATGTGATTAGCAGCCATTAGATACCATCTCAGGTAAGAAATGGTTGTTTTTTGTTTTTTGTTTTTTTATCTTAAGCACAGAGATCAACACTTTTTTTTTTCTTTTTTGAGTACTGGGGATTGAACTCAGGGGCATTTTGCCATGGAGCTACATCCCCAGCCCCATTTTTTATTCTTTATTTTGAAACAAGGTCTCACTAAGTTGCAGAGGGCCTCACTAAGTAGCTGAGGCTGGTTGCAAACCTGGATCCTCCTGTCTCAGCCTCCCAAGTACTGGGATTACAAGCGTCGCCACCACGCCTGGCATTCAACAATCTTAATGATTACTTAAATGAATATTTTTATGATAATTTGTGTAAAAAATAGACTTCCCTGTACTCCTACTTCATTATACACTTCAAACTTTCAACTGTTTGTTTAATTTGTCTTTTCTGAGATATTGAAGGTGCTAAGAAGGACCATATCTGACTTGTTCCTGGCTCTACCCCAGTTCAAATGGATGTACTAGTCATCCAGTGATCCTGGAAAGAATGAACAGAGGCCAGGGGAAGGATGGAAGATAGAGGAAGAGAAGAGAAGAGAAGTTCTTGATTTCAAATTTCCCTGTCATTTCACCACAATTTATGGGCAACAGTTCAATCTAATTCCTTTATAAATAATACTAAGTCATGCATTAAAGTTTTACTTTTTTGAAATGTTTATTTTCTCAGAGTGGGATTGTGAGCCTGTGATCCGATCTTCCAGAATATTAGTTAATCATAATATAACTATTTTTATTTTTTGAACATTGTGTTCCCACCTCTATTCTCTTTCTTGGCCAACTGTCTTATAAATGTCACCACAAGGGAGATATTATGGGAAAAATAATTGTAAACAACTGCCTTCTGGGTCAACAGGCTCTTTTCCATATTAAAGGAATGTGGTACAGTAAACTATTTCAATCTGGGAATCAGAACACCCATTTGCATTCTGCAACCAACATGCTTTGACACTGAATAAAGCTCTTAAGCATAGGTTGTTTTTTTTTTATCATATGGAATGAATACTTATTACTAAATATTTTTAATTGATTATCTGATAATAATCTTCAAATATTATAGGAACCTAAGAATAAAAATTTGTTCCCCAAAGCCACAAGCAACACAAAGGAAGATCAATATATGGGACTGCATTAAGCTGAAGAGCTTCTGTGCAGCAAAGGAAACTATCAAGAACCTCAAGAGAGAACCCACAGAGTGGGAACAAATTTTTGCCAGCTACTCCTCTGATAGAGGATTAGTATCTAGAATATACAGAGAGATATATTAGATTATATATTCTAGATATAGATAGATATATTAGATTATATATTATAGATTATTATCTAGAATATACAGAGAGATATGCCACAGCTAAGAAAACAAATAACCCAATCAAAAAATGGGCAAAGGATCTAAATAGACACTTCATAAAAGAAGAAATACAAATATCCAATAAATGTATGAGGAAATGTTCAACATCATTAGCAATCAGAGAGATGCAATCAAAATTACCCTGAGATTTCACCTAACATCAATTAGAATGGCAATCATCAAAAACACAAATAACGCCGGGCGTGGTGGCGCACGCTTGTAATCCCAGCATTCGGGAGGCTGAGACCAGAGGATCTGGGTTCGCAGCCAGCCTCAGCTACCTAGTGAGGCACTCCGCAACTTAGTGAGACTCGGTTTCAAAATAAAGAATAAAAAATAGGGCTGGGGGTATAGCACGGAGGTAGAACGCCCCTGAGTTCAATCCCCAGTACCACAAAAAAAAAAAAAAAAAAAAAAAAAACACAAATAACAACAAATGCTGGTGAGGGTGTGGAGAAGTAGGAACCCTAATAATTGTTGGTGGGATTGCAGATTAGTGCAACCACTTTGGAAAACAGTATGGAGGATCCCCAGAAGAATGGGAATGAACCTACCATATGATCTAGCAATACCACTTCTGGGTATCTACTCAAAAGAATGGAAACCAAACTATCAGACCAATGCATGTATATCTATGTTTATAGCTGCACAATTCACATTTGCCAACCTGTGAAACCAGCCAAGATGTCCATCAACAGATGAATGGATTACAAAACTATGGGATATGTACAGAATAGAAATTTACTCAGCCATAAAGAAGAACAAAATCATGCCATTTGTTGGGAACTAGATGGAACTGGAAAACATTATGCTAATTGCGATTAGTAAGTCACCAAAGGTAAAAAAAAAAAAAAATCTTACATTCTCCCTAATATGCAGAAGCTAGGGGGAAAGTGGGACATAAGAGGGACTCTAGACGAAGAGACGAAGAAGGAGAAACCTTAGATGAGCAAAAAGGTGACTTAACTGAAGGTGATGGGGGGAGGGAAATACCCTAATGCACATGATGTACTTTCACAAACATATCAAAGTCAATCACTAAACTGAACTTGAGAAGGAGGGAGTGGGAGGAATTGGGAAGGGTTAAATGAGAAATGTGTGCATGTATACCTTTAGCAGCTTGTACCTAACAAAGATGTATGATTGCAATGCACCAATAAAAAAAAAAAGTGTTGGTGCACACTTGTAATCCCCATACTTGGAAGGCAGAGGCAAGACAATCACAAGGACAGCCTCAGCAATATAGTGAGACTCAGCAGCCTAGGAAAACCCTGTTTCAAAACAAAACAAACAAACAAAAAAAGTCCTGGGGTTGTAGTTCGTAGGCAAAATGCTCCTGAGTTCAATCCCCATTAACACACACACACACACACACACACACACACACACACACACACACACAGAATAAAAACTGTGTCTTATTGATTGTGAAGTACTATATTACTTTTGTTTATTTCTTGTCCTTACAGAAGTAAAGCAGATGTAAATATTCTCCATTGGAGACTGTGACTTTAAGATTAAAAAGTTCCATATATTTTAGGACTCCTTTTATATAAAATATCCAGAGAGGCCAAAATCAGAGAGGCAAAAATCAGAATTAGTGGTTGCCAGGAACAGGGTAAAGGTAACATGGGGAATATGTTAATGGTTACAGGCTTCTTTTTAGGGTGATGAAATTATTCAAAAATTGAATCTACTTTCTCAATGGCATTCAAAGCTATTCCTCATTCTTTGGCTATATGCTTTGGTGGCAAGTTTTGATACTCTAGGGATGGATTTGACATTGAAAAATGGCTAAAAGTCACTGACACCAAATATAACTAATGAAGTGTACCTATAAAGTAGCATTTTCC
This sequence comes from Graphiurus murinus, assembly GCA_004027655.1. Lineage (NCBI taxonomy): Eukaryota > Metazoa > Chordata > Mammalia > Rodentia > Gliridae > Graphiurus > Graphiurus murinus. Next base: position 17,106 of record PVLC010002203.1, on the reverse strand, counting down.
TATAAAATGTGCTCATAAAATAACTCTGAATGTTACTTCCATTTTTGTATTCAGAAATAGCTGGAGTGTGGTCATTGCTTTTGGATTAAAGGTAAAGTCACCCATGGTGATACTTGGAAATGAAAATATTTGCCTCTCTTCTCTATTTTGATGTATTCATGAAAAAATCTTATTACTTTATCGTCATACTTCTTGTTCACAATAGATGATGTGACAACCCAGGACCATAATGAGAAAAAAATATGCTCCAATAAACAGTCTAACGGTATCTTCCACCTTCAGGCCTGTGGAGCACCACAGATAGATCCCCTGCTTTTCTCCTCTGAGCAGAAGAAATAGTTTGGGTAAACATGATGAGAGCCTTAGACAAGCAAGTGTATGTATATATGTGTTACTCCTCCACTCAAGTTGGGATGAGATCATCAAAGAATAGAAGATGATATCTCATACCATTGAGACCATACTGTCTAGCCCAGGTCACTCTGGGGCTTCCATAGATGTTGAGGCACCCACTGCATCTAGGATATGATTGTGTCTGAAAGTGGTCAGCATACTGCTCTCATAGACTCCCATGCCAGGCCAGCCACAATGCCACTGGCATCCCCATCCTGTATGAAAAGAAATATGAATACCTCATAGCCTGCAGACCTAGTGCAATGTAGCCCCCACATCTCATTATGAAGATGCCACATGTGGCCCAGTCTCTGGGTGGTGCTCTGTTCAGTGAGCATAGGTCTTACCCAAACATGCTTAAAACATTCTCTCTGTCAATTGCCTATTTTGAAATGCATTAGAGTGGTACGTTATGATCCTTCTGGAATAGTTCTTGGATCCCTATTCTTTTACTTATGCTCTTTGACATTCTGGATTCTCACTTGTCAACTACAATTTCCCCTCTCTTGCTTCCTTCCCTTCCTCTTGTCTCTTGGGGTTATAGTATTCTATCTGTTCTTCAATTTTGCATCCCAAAGGACTAAAAATGAATTTGGAAGAGATAAATCAACTTCATAGGAAGTGAATAGACATTGCTGTGACAAATTAGGAATCTGTGGACAGTTTTGGAGGAGGGAAAATCTATGAATACTCCTTTATCAATAACTGTTATTCTGTTGAGTCAAATATCTCCCCCCATGGGTCTTAGTGTCTGTGCTGCTTTCCCTCTGTAGTTTGATATGTTCTTTGCATTTCCTACAGTATCCTAGCCACCCCATCCCCAAGAACTTTTATAGTAATTATGTTTTGAGTATACATTTTTATTTCTCCCCTGTCTGACCTCCCTGTTTCACTGTATTGCCTTCTTGCTCATTACTTAGTACATCTTCTTGGATTCTAGCCATGTGCCTCTGCCCTATCCTGCATCTCCTGAATGCAAGGGGAAAGAACAGAATCATAAGACAAGGGCAGTGGAGAGTCAAGGACAAAATAAGAGCAGATGTACCAACTTAGGCAGGAGAAAGTCAGTATACAAGATAGGGCAGATGTGGAAGCAGAGAACAAGAAATAAGGCTAGAGAACATAACTGTGGTGAAGAAGATACTCTAGGAACTGAGCTGTAGTTTTTGAGAGCAATTTAAAAAGGTTCCTAAGTCACCTGGTACCACTGGAAGAATCATGTAACTATTCAAGGATTGTACTTTGAAGATGTCAAAACCATTTAAAGTTGGGCTTTTTGCCGTGTTTAGGAAATGAATCAGTTTCCTGACTTCATAGCTCATCTCCTACATTTTTTGCTCTTGTTCTTCATACCTGATAAAGAGGTTTACAGGGTCATAACTAATTATGCAAAGGTAGATTTTTTTTGAAGCATCATGTATCTTAAAGATTAAACAAGGGTCCAAGACACTAATACATCTACAAAATATTCTTTTGACCAATGATGATCTGGTAAATCCAAATTAACATAATACATTCAATCATAAAAAGGATCAAATGGTACATCAATCAGTATAATGGGTACAATATAACATTAAATGCAAAGATCTATTGTACAATAATGACCACGACAGAACAAAGAGGTAACAAAACTATGCTTGAATTAACATCGAAATTAAACCAATATATAAAGATTATATGGTTTTCAGACATTAAGTGTTGAAAACAATTTGTGAATAATGGGTATAACCATGTCTCTCTGTGTGGCAGAGCAGGCAAAAAGGCTTACTTGTCATTCTTTCTTTAAAAGTTAAGGCCCAGGGCTGGAACGAAGTGTCTGAGGCATTGTGATCACTTTAGTTTGGGTAGGTGGAGTTCACAAACCAAAATGACAACAAACTCTGGGAAGCAGGCACTTACTCTGTGGCATCTGTTCAAACCTCTTAAAACAAGCATGTCTTCCTGTCTGATGTATAAGCCACACAGGCGCAAATTAAAATCAAATGCCCTATAGTTTGCTAAAGATATTTATAGCTTAGAGTCTGAACTTCCTGGTCATTTTGCTATGGCAGAACATTCTGAAGAGGTAGTAAACATTTTGCAATAATGAGTCCTCCATTCTAGGACATTTTGACTTCTCTGTTGTAAAATTAGACTTCACATTTTCTTCGTACAATGGAAAAAAATCCTCTGCGTAAGGAATTGAGATATTTTACATACCACATATGCCCTAGTTGCATACTTACAGACTTAATATGTAAAATAAATTAAAAACAAAAAGGATGAGTTGAGTTTTATATACTAAATTGCCTCTTCATAAACTTATGTGTTTCAGGGTAATCTGTTCTTAAGAACAAATGGTTGAAATATGATGTGTTGCAACATTTGTAAAAACAGAATAAAAAGCATTAAGTTCCCAACAAAGAAAATAAACGTATTACTTGGATATGTATGTGCAATGTATAGGTATAATATGAGGATTAAACAAAGAAGTACAGTTCTTGTTCTTTGATGTCACTGAACTTGACATTGAAGAGAGAGATTCTGCACAGAAAATTGAAGCTATGAAGAAGAAAATGTAACAGAAAAGAATGTGCTTATATGTATACAGAAAATGGTAATTAAGGAAAGAGATTTTAATTTTGCTAGAAATTGTTGTTCTTTGATGTAAAACACAAAGTAGGGATCCAGGAATGGTAGTATGTGCCTGTAATCCCAGTATTCAGGAGGCTGAGATAGGAGTATCCCAGGTTGGAAGTCAGCCTCAGCAACTGAGCAAGACTCTATTTCAAAAATAAAATAGTGTTGTGGGTGTAACTCAGAGGTAAAATCCCCCTGAGTTCAATCCCCAGAACCAAAATAAATAAATAAATAAAACACAGGGTAATCTCATCCAGGAATGAATTATGGAACAATGGGCAGAGAAATGAATTAATTTACTCAGAAAATGCCTACATCCTACAAAGGCCCTGGACCTAGGAGAAGTGAACACAGGAAGGATGTTACCCAGTGGATAAGGGGATGTGCCCACCAAAATACGTCCAACTCTTTTCTTTTCTGAAGCAATGTTGGCGTTTCCTTTCCACAAAATAATATTTGTTCTCTATTTTCTTAAGACTTTTTTTTTTTTTTTGTAGGTGACTCTTCCTCCAACACATTCCTTTTGACTCTTCCTTTCCTCATTTAAAGTCCACCTCCCTCCACGAAGCTCTTCCTACCAAGCAAAGGGGTGGCAGCGCTGAGCCCCCTTCCCCCACACCAGTGACAGTAAGCATGTCTTTGTCCTGCCGCACACTCATCACCACACAAGACGCTCTTTCCACTTTTCTTGAGTGCAATTTAGTTGTGGGATGCGTTTGTGTGGTTTTCCTGTTTAGTCGTCTTTCCTCTTTTTCAGTCTATATTAATGTTTTGGATGAGACATTTAGGAACTCTTTACACAGCATCCATTAAGCAGATGAATGCTAATGTAATAATTAATACTATGAATAAATATAGTGCCTTAAGCACTATGTGTGAAGGATTTGTATGTGTATGTATTATTTTAGCATTTTTAAGTCTTAGAAAGGCTTACTGAAAAAGTCTCCAACCCTAAAGTTATTTTACCCTAAAGTTAAATACTAATACTGTCTTTTTTAAAAGACAACTAGTAAGAAAACACTTTCTGGGTAGGAAGAGATTGGTATGTTCATAAAAAAAAGTTTGCAGCTTGTGTGGAGAATAATGCATTGTGTGTTTTGACTAGAGAATGGGGCAGGGTAATCAGTCTTGGCAATAAGTCTGGAGAAGTAGAATGTGGCCAAATCATGGAGGGCTTTGAAAGTCTGGTTTGTAGTTACATCAAACCTTCAGACAGTGAAGGATCTACGGAGAGTTCTATAGGGTCCACGATGATGGGAACATTCCTGGATGGTGGCGTGTAAGTCAGACTGAAATAGAGAAGCCAAAGTAGGAAGAATAGGTGTGATATTAATGCATAGTTCTTATATATCCCCTAAAGATGTGTGAGAATATTTATAGCATTTTAATCACAAGACAAGACTTATTAATAAAACACATAAACTGAAATAATATATAGCGATAAAAATAACAAGCTGCTGCAATACAGAGTATGAATAGATCTCACAGACACAAGGCTGAGTGAAAGAAAAAAAATACAAAAGGGCATATTTTGGATTCCCGACAAGAAGTTTAAGAACAGAAAAAAAAAAATCTATGGTGAGACAAGTTAGGATAGCAACCTCTGTGGGAATAGATGGTGTCTGTTGACCTGGAGGAGCATGAGTTTTCTGGATGTTGAATTGTATTGTATCTTTTGATCTTGGTGGGATTATTTGGTTATTACATATACACAGTGGCATACGTACCTACATATAGATGTAAACATTCATTGAACTGCACTCTTACAATCTATACACAATCCAGAACATAAAGTATGCCTTAATTAAAAGATGTGAAAAAAAGAGTACTGTACAGTTTAGTCAATTCTATTTATAATTGTAGAAATTACTCAATGGAGAGTTCCTTTATTTTTCTCTGATTGAAAAAAAAAAAAAAAAAAAACAAAGCACACTTATTTTCTTCCTGGTTGGTTAGGTGGTTTCTCTGTGATTCACTGAATCAGTGGCACAGGTGGTGGGATTCAGCAAGTAGTACAGGAAGGAGAGAAGGTTTCTGAGGTGGCTGAGGAGGGGAGGAAATGAATCAGTGTCCTGGGTGTGATGGAGTACAAGCTTCATTCAGAAGAGGGCAGCTCTCTTCCTCTTAGAATGATTTCAACACAGCTTCCCTTTTTAATTCTCTTCCGCCAATGCCACTATTTCATATGAATGAAAACAAGGCAAGCCACTATAATTAACCCATTTTCACATAAAATAATGAGGTTGCTTACCCTCATGACCATACAGTTTCTACTCAATGTATATCGCTTCTGTATCTAGTTAAGTCTAAAAACTGAACCATCATAAGTTGAACCTTCATAAGTAGAGATCATCTGTGCTTGCTTTTGTGAACAAGCTGGTGCAGGCCATACTCATACATCTACCGAGAGAAAAATACCAAGTCCTAGAGAGTTCAGAAGCCAATGAGTGGGATTTCATCAGAAAGAGATGGCTTATCTGTTGCTACTATTTTTTTGCTTATATCATATGAGATGCTATCATATCTTCATCTACAAATTGAGGTTAAAAATAAAAACGTACTTCAGGAAAATTAAGTGAGTTTATCCATATGAAGCATTTAGAACAGCCCCTGTCTGTATTCACAGGGTGCAAATGCATGCTATGAACTATTGTTTATTTTTATTTATATTTATTTTAAGAGATGGTATCTGGCTATGTTGCCCAGGGTGGCCTTGAACTCTTGGCCTCCAGAGATCTTCCTGTCTCAGCCTCCCAAGTAGCTGGTACTTCAGGCACATGTTATTACACCCAGTAGTAAAACATAAAATTTTTTATATGTTTTATTATAAAAATAACATATATTGTAAAAAACTGACAAAAGGTCTAGTAAAAGTTTATCACACTTACTAGAGATAAAATCAACACATAAAATCAATAATGTTACCTCTTCTAGATATGGGAAATTTGAAAATATACTAAAAATTGGCAGCAAAAGCCATACATTGTTAAGGAATATAGCAAACAAATACATGCAAACTGTTTATGGAGAACATTTTGAAAATAAAGAAAAAGGCCACCAGGAAGGTCTTTCCACTAGGCTGGAGAAGGAAGACATTGTACACAGAGTGAAGACTATAAATAAAGACAGCCAGTGAGTATTTAAGAGAATAATTTAGTAGGGGGGAAAGATGCATAACAGAGATGTAAGAAAAAATAACCATTGTGCGTAAGGCCATAGATGGCTTCAAATGTCAGATTATAGATTTTGTAATTAATATAGGTAGCCAGGAATCACTGCAGACTTGTGAATCAGCAACAGAACTGACTTCAGGGCAGAAAGATAGTTCAGGAGGAAAGAACTTGAACAGTAGCCTGAGAATTTTCTTAATCCTGGGGACAGGTAAAAATGAATTGATTTTTGAATGGTTTACAAGGGAAAATGAGCCCTTTAAAAATAATTCTTAATAATTATTCAATCTTCTTGATTATGTATTCTTATCTGTGACTTACTTTTTTTTTTTTGCGGTACTGGGGATTGAACTCAAGGGCATTCTACCTTTGAGCTATACCCCCAAGCCCTATTTTTTATTCTTTATTTTGAAACCGAGTCTCACTAAGTTGCGGAGTGCCTCACTAGGTAGCTGAGGCTGGCCGTGAACCCGGATCCTCCGGTCTCAGCCTCCCAAATGCTGGGATTATAAGCGTGCGCCACCATGCCCAGCACTTACTTATTTTTTAAAGAGTGTAGAATCTCAATAAATTGAGTACATTGGTATTAGATTACCCTCTTAATATTGCAGTTATAAGTAAATGGTAAATTTGGGGGTTGGTGTTTATTTTGGTGTGTCTTGAACAATTCCCTGGGAAAATTTGGAGGTAGAAATACTATGTAATAAAATATTTTAGTTAATGAGATGGAAAGAGATTATATAAGGGCACATAGAGATAAAGGCAAAATAAAAATGTATTGGATGTCTGATGTGATACAAGTTATAAGATTATCTCTTTTAGTTCTGATATCAATATTGTAGAACAGGCATTATTGCCCCCATTTCACAGACAAAGAGTTAAATGGACTTGGTGTCAAATTCTCCTTTTATCATTTATTAACTGTGCAATCCAGAGAAAGTTGTTTAATTTCTTTAAACCTCAGTTTCCTGTTGATTAGAATGGGGACAGTAGTAGTACTCAAATCCCAGGGTTATTGCCTGGATTAAGTACAGTAGCACACATTAAGTCCTTAGCCCAGTGCCTAGCTCTTGATAGGTAACATATACTGGCATATGATGTGAGGCCCTGAGCCAGTATATTTAAATTCACCATATTTTTTTTTTTCCATTACTGGGATTGAACTCAGGGACATTCTACCTCTGAATCACTACCCCAGCCCCTTTTTTAACTTTTATTTTGAAAGAGGGTCTCACTAAGTTGCTGAATGTCTTGTTAAGTTGCTGAGACTGGCCTCAAATCTGTGATCCTCAAGTCTCAGTCTCCCAAGTACTGAGATTATAGGTGTGTGCCACAATACCGGGCTTAAATTTAGCATTTTACTAAATCTTCACACAAAATTTATGGTAAGCTTTCAACTGTTATTATTGTTCTTCCAAGTAATAATAAGCTTTATTATTATCTTATTGTCACTCAGAGAGATTGTTAAATATCCAAGATCAAGAAATTAACAAATGGCAAAACTGTTATTCAAATTAAGCTTTATCGGAAAACAAAACCCAAGATTGAGGATTGACTCCAGGGAAATTCTACCTCCAAGCTATACCCCCAGCTCTTTTATTTTGAAACAGGGTCTTGCTAGATTGAGGAGAGCCTCACCACTTGCTGAGGCTATTCTGGAATCTAAACGCCTCCTGCCTCGGCTTCACAAGTACTGGGATTATACGTGTGCATCACCACACCAGGCTTAAAACCCAGACACTTTCAAGAATACCCCACAACAGAAATTTGTAGTTCTTATAAATTACCTAAATTCTTTTTTCTTCTTTCTTTTTTTTTTTATTGTAGTAATTCATACATTTTAAGCATACATCTTTGTTAGGTACAAATTGTTAACGACGTATTTGCACACATTTCTCATTTGACCCCTTCCCCAATTCCCACCCTGCTCCCTCACCCTCCTTCCCTCTCAGTTTCAATTCAGTGAGTGACTTTGATAGAGTTGTGAAAGTACATCATGTGCCTTAGGGTGTCTCTCATCTCCATGCCTCCCCTTCGATTAAATCAACTTCTTTGCTTATCGAGGGTCTCTCATTTTCAGCTGGAGACCCTCTTATGCCTCATCTTCTCCCTAGCATCTTCATATTAGGGAGAACATATGCTTTTTTGCTCTTTGTGACTGGCTAATGTCACTCAACATAATGTTTTCCAATTGCATCCATTTCCCTGCAAAGAACATGATGTTGTTCTTCTTTATGGCTGAGTAGAATTCCATTGTGTACATATCCCATAGTTTTGTAATCCATTCATCTGTTGATGGACATCTTGGCTGCTTCCATAGTTTGGCTATTGTGAATTGTGCAGCTATAAACATAGATACACATGCATTGGTCTGATAATTTGGTTTCCATTCTTTTGGGTATATACCCAGTAGTGGTATTGCTGGGTCATATGGTAGTTTCACTCCCATTTGTCTGAGGGTCCTCCATACTTTTTTCCACAGTGGTTGCATAAGTTTGCAATCCCACCAACAATGTATTAGGGTTCCCACTTCTCCACACCCTCGCCAGCAGGTGTTGTTGTTCATGTTTTTTATTATTGCCATTCTGATTGGAGTTAGGTGAAATCTCAGGGTAGATTTGATTTGCATCCCTGATTGCCAATGATGTGGAACATTTCCTCATACATTTATTAGCCATTTGTATTTCTTCTTTTGTGAAGTGTCTATTTAGATCCTTTGCCCATTTTTATTGGGTTATTTGCTTTCTTTTTTTTTTTTTTTTTTTTTTTCGGAACTGGGGATTGAACTCAGGGGCATTCTACCTCCGAGGTATACCCCCAGCCCTATTTTTTATTCTTTATTTTGAAACCGAGTCTCACTAAGTTGCGGAGTGCCTCACTAGGTAGCTGAGGCTGGCTGCGAACCCGGATCCTCCGGTCTCAGCCTCCCGAATGTTGGGGGGTTATTTGCTTTCTTAGCTGCGATTTTCTTGAGTTCTTTGTATATCCTGGATTTTAGACCTCTATCTGAAGAGTAACTGGCAAAAATCTTCTCCCACTCTGTAGGCTCTCTGTTGAGGTTCTTGATAGTTTCCTTTTCTGTGAATAGAGAACAAGAAAACAATACAGATCAACAAAACCAAAAGCTGGTTTCTTGAAAAAAAAAAAAAACAAGATAGATATACCATTGGCCAATCTAACCAAAAGAAAGAGAGAATCAGCCCAAATTACCAAAATAAGAGATGAAAAAGGTGATATTACCACCGACAGTATGGAAATATAGAAAATAGTCAGAGACTATTTTGAAAAAACTATACTCCAAAAAAATGGAAGATCCAGAAGAAATTGACAAATTCCTAGACACATACAACCTCCCTAAGTTGAGTCAAGAAGATATCGAAAGCTTAAACTGGCCAATAACAGTCAAAGAGATAGAAACAGCAATAAAGAGTTTACCATCAAACTACTTCTTCTTTCTATAGAGCTTTTTATTTCAATAACAGTGAGAGGATATTCTACTTACTATATACAGGGTCATATTTTTTTTAATTTAAAAAATGGGCTAAAATGAAATGTGATACAAATTGGAAGAATGTGACTATATGTGTATGTGTGTGTGTGTGTGTGTGTGTGTGTGTGTGTGTGTGTGTATGTGTGTGTGTGTGTGCATGTGTCCTTAAATAGCCCAAGTTATAGTTGGAAGAGGGACTATACCATTAATGGTAGCTAAGTGCTTGTGATCGTGGGTGGGTGCTGAATGTTCAACTGTCCTCAGCTGACACAGTCGTCAGCTGGAGAATTCAGATCTATCCTCTTGGTCTGGCCAGGGTTCCGTGGATCTCCTCTGCTTCCATAGCCTCACCCAGGTTCTTGCTGGCCTGCTAAGTCCCTAGAATCTCTTCATGTCATCTACGCAATCTTCAATACAGGCATCTTCCTAATGGCCTCAGTCACTGTGTTTGTCCCTCAGCAAGATTTCTAGCCCTCTGATCAACTCTGTCTCTGTCCCCACTCTGTGGCACACTGGGACTTCTGGATTACTCCCTACAAACTTGGGAGCTAGGAGAGGGAGCAAGTGCCAGTCTGGGCACACCATTACATTTCTGACGTTTCCCGGGAAGTATCTTCTTAGATGTTGTGTTTCCCTGTGAGGCTTGATGTCTTCTCGAAGGTTCCCTGGAAAACCTGGCAACTGTCACTTCTGCTCTAGGAACTGCCCACCCCTGTCATGAAACCTATCTGCATTTTCTATCTCTGCCTCCTGGGCTAAAGTTCAGGGAAGTCTGGACTGTACATCTCTGCTCTCGTGTATCCCGTTCCTCTCCTCAGGGCCTTCCTCCTTCCCTCCTTCCTGTACCTGGTGCCTGCAACTTCACATTGTCTCCACCTTTCATCTTCTCTACTCCAGCCTCATTCCTAGCTTTAAAAGTATATAGCATATAGGAGAGAATAAAAAATATAAAAAAAAGAGAGCATAGATTAGAAAAAATTAAATATGTCTGTTTTAGGCTAGAATGTGGTGGCCCAAGCCTGTAATCTCAGTGCTCAGGAAGCTGAGACAGGAGGATCACAGGTTCAAGGACAGCCTCAGCTACTTAAAGAGATCCCACTGCTTCAAAATAAAAGACAAAATAGGGCTGGGGGTATAACTCAGAGGTAGAAAGCCTCTGAGTGCAACTTCCAATATTAATGTGTACATATATGAGTGTGTGTACATACATATATATATATATGTACACACACACATATACATACCTGTTTCATGCTCAGAGCACATGCAAGGACTACTAAAGGACAAGAAAAGACAGGCTCATTGCTCTTGCATACTTTACTAAAGCCTGGTAAGGAAGACACACCCAGCCCACACTCAAAGCGCAAACGTATATAATAGAAACAAAAGATGCTTTGGGAGCACTGGAGAGGGAGGTGTCCACTGGGGTCTAAGGAAGGTAAGAATGGTGAATTTCTGGGGGAAGGAAGAGAGTTAGGGAGCAGATGGAATGAAGAGGGGTGGATAAGGCAGAAAGACATGGAGACAGCAGAATGGTGGATTGTGGCGGTCTTTGAGATTCAATAATATGTGGCAGGAGTCTAGTCTGGAAACCTGATCTGACCTCAAGCTCCTTAGTTTCTGTATTGAATTATCAGATGAGAAACAATAGACAAATCTCTACTTTCCCAAGAATATACTTTCTCTCCTAATCTTCTATCTCTTTCAAGTAATTCTGTTTACTTATCCAATTAAAAAGCCCCCCACCACACACACCGAATTTCCATAGTTGGACAGTTAGAACATTTCTCTTCTGACTCATGAAGTCTCAAAAATCATCTTTTAGTTGATTTTTATAGAGCTATTTATGGGACTGTCTGGTTTGACTGTGAATAATGGTTCTTTTCTTTCTTTGTTTCTCACCAGCCTGTGTGGTTTGTGACTTAATAGCCAAGCAGAACACTGAAATTAATACTGGCAATATTTTAAGCTTGAACTAGGAAAAGGGAGGAAGGAATTTTAAATTGTTAGTTTTGTGTGTGGGAGCTTGTGTGTGTGTGTGTGTGGGGGGGGTTACTGCCTCCTTGAAAATAGTTTAGGCCAGGCAGGATCCTACTATCCATTTAGAAAACAAGCATGGAAAAGAAATGCCCCTATTCCACTTATTCTTGACTTTGAACAAAATTCAATTCCTAGACAAAGAAATAGGGTATAAAACCCAGTTTTAGTCAGTCTGTATCCTCTAAGATGTGCCCAAAAGGAAATGATAGTTTGAGAGATTACTTACTTTTTTTTTTTAAAAAAAAGGGGCTATTATTCTGATTTTTTCTGAGTGACCTAAATATCACATATGTGTTAATGGAAGATAGATATAGATATTTCTTTCCCTGTGGGGGTGGTTTTGGGGAGTTTGGGTGAAGAGATGAATATGAAAAATAAGATTCAGATATAATATCTAAATAGGTATGTTTGGCTAAAGTAAAGTCAATGAGCACCTTATTTTCCTTAATGCCTTTGAAGAGAAGCTAATTTTCTCCCCTAAAAGAGAACAATGATTTCTCTTGCAGTGGTAGAACTAAGAAGAAAGGAATATTTTACCATTTTGGGATATAACTATTCTTTATTTCCTAATGTCTGCTAAGAAATATTAATATAATACAGAATACACATTTTGAAAAAGAAATGGACCTGCACTGGACAGTCCATGTTAAAGAAAATGGCAGCCTTCTCACAGGTGTTTTTAGTGATATACGCAATCATATTAAGGGATGATTCTAAGGACTCCTTAATCTCTCTTTTTTAAGATACTTACTTTCTGCTAGTTGTTTACATTAGCTTTTCATTTCTATCTTTGTTGAAAAATGTCTTTCTCACTCGATATACAATATTTGATTTTATCCCAACAACCATGCAAAGTTCAATATGACTGTCCTCATCGTGCTGCTAATAAAAATGAGGGTCAGGTAACTAAAGAATAAGACTTAAGCCGGGCGTGGTGGCACACACTTGTAATCCCAGCATTCGAGAGGCTGAGACCGGAGGATCTGAGTTCGAGGCCAGCCTCAGCTACCTAGTGAGGCACTCTGCAACTTAGTGAGACTCGGTTTCAAAATAAAGAATACAAAATAGGACTGGGGGTATAGCTCGGAGGTAGAATGCCCCTGAGTTCAATCCCCAGTACCGCAAAAAAAAAAAAAAGAATAAGACTTAGATTCGAACCTGGGGATTTCTAACTCTGAACTGTGTTCTCACTAGTAATTTCTATCCTGTTTTCCTCAAGATAGCTATATTTATATAATGGAGTCACTAGTGACTATTCGTTCATGATATAAAAATAATTTGGAATATTTTAACATAGAAAAAAATCACTAAGTCTATCCAAGGTGTCTTTAGAAGTCTTCTGTTTTACATACAAATTGTCCAGGCTCCCATCACATATGACTATATGAATATAGTCATGTATCAAACCTTTTATTTCTTAGTATTTCATTGTGACTATTTTTTGTCTCCTCGGCCACTTCCCCAGGTAACTTTTTAGTGTTCTCCTATTCTCCCCTTTCAGATTTCCCCCAAATGTAGACAGAAGCCCCTTTCTTACTCCCCAAAAGAAAAACTACTATCAGGTATTAGTTTTGGAAAAACCTCTCAAAAGGCTCATATATTACCAAAAGAAACTCAAAAGCAGAAAAGAAAGAAAACCATGAAATTCTATGTTAGGATAGCAATAGAGTCATATCTAAGATATTTGTGATGGCTAACAGCCCCATGCCTCTGCAGAGAGCCTTCTAACCCTGTCCCAGTTATTGCAGGGTAGCCGGCCAGGAACCAGTCCAGATGAGTGAGCCTCTATTCCTGGATTCCAGACTCTTCACTTCCAACATGCCCAGTGAACATCCTCATCGTTATCATAATTATTGCTAAGTTGCAGCACCCACATGGAAGACCGGTTCTACAGGAAGATTGTGAGCTGGTTGGCTTCTCATTCCTGCCCTTGTTCTCCACCATTGGGCTTGGCCTTCACTTTTGCATAAGCAAAAGACCCACTACATTTTATGGCAAACCTAGTTTTTCCCCAAAGAGAAAGGCTCCCACCCACATAGAGCAAAAGAAAACTACTGGTACATTTACACATTTCTCCTGTTTTCTTTAAAAGTATAAGAATACTGTGGTCCAGTTTCCAAGAACCTCAGTACCCAAACCCAGTGAAAGTCTGTTTTTCTTTCTTATTTCTTTTGGCAAAGCTAATACACTAGGAATAATAGATTATGAAATATACGGTTACTTTCTTTTGATTTTAAGAGATGAGATTACTTGCTAGCATTTTTTAAGCAAAAAGCAAATTATGGTGTAGGAAGTAAATGGAGGGGTAGATGTGAAAAAATTGCTATCAGTGGTTACTTTAGCAATCTTGGAACTTTACCACATATAAAGCACTAAAATTTTTCTGGTGAAATGTTTAACAAGTGACTGCCGTTAACTTTGTATTCAGTATTTGTCAAGTACTAGTTTTCTTACTGGCTAGAACACTATACTCTTAAATGTCTGGGCAAATTTGAATGGGTAAGCTTACTTCTATTGACTGATCACAGATTCTCTTTTTAAATTTTTGGTTTTTAAAACAAAAACTTGAGCTGGGTACAGTGGCACACACCTGGAATCCCATTACTTGGAAGGCTGAGACAGGAGGATCTCAGGGCAACTTAGTGAGACCCACAGCAACTTAGTGAGACCCTGTTTCAAAATAAAAAAAATAATAATAATTTTTAAAATTTGATAGTACTATTGTTAGACTTCCTGGATTAAAACTAGTTTTTTAATGTGTGACCTTGAGCAAGTTATTCACTCTCTCTGCATTCCAATTTTCTTATTTGCTAATTGACTATAAGTAAACACCTGCCTTGTAGACTTGCTGCCAAAGATTAAATGAAATAATCTGTGTAAGGCCTTAACCCAGTGCTCACACATTACATACACTTAGTCAGTATCAACTATTATTATCAATAATGGTAATCCTAATAATTTCACCTGATAGGGGTCACTAATTATTCACCCTTTTAATAAGAGTGTAACTATTGGGTGATCAAACAATGTAATACACACTGGAGTTAAGAGTTTGAGTCAAATCTTGGTTCTGCTGTTTAATTTAGCCAAAGCTGTTTGACCTTGGGCAAATTAACCAGCTTTTCTATATCTCCATTTATTCTGCAAAAGAGATGAGAATGGTACCTACCTCATAGTGCATTTTGCCAGTGACTGAAGTCATCCTCATAAAGAACCTGATGTAATGCCTGGCATAGAGTATGCCACCAAGTGTTAGCTCCTTCTCTGTCCATTTTCCTCTTCTTATGTTATTATTGTTATTACCTGACTTCTGCTACTGTGACTAGTGTCAATATACTGAAAGAGTTGCCTCCCCCTGGGTATAGGGAGGCATCTGAATGCTCAGGACTGAGAAACACTTGCAGGCCAAGAAGTCAGGTCAAGGGTATCTAATTAAAATACTCAGGGAAATGTTGTGCTTTAACCAAAAATGACAAGTTTAGGTCAAAGAAAAAATCTCAGGGAGGACCCTAGGGAACGCTTCTGAATGTTCACACAATTAGTCAAGGATGTGGCTTGCTGCTTCACCTGAAGGATGGGTTTCCCTGCCCTCCTGTGCTTGGGTCCCTTCTGGGTCACAGCCCTGTCAGCCCCTCTTCCCTGCTGAATGTCACATCTTAAAACTGGTGAGATTTTCCTCTGATAACTGCTAGGGATGTATGACCTTGTAAACTTATAGCTATGCCAGAAGGACTGTGATGTTGTGAAAATAGCTTCAGCCCAGGAAATTGAAGATTTGGCTTCTGGCCCTGACTTCCAGCCAGATTCACCAGTTGACCTTGAGTAAGTCATTAATTTTCACTGCTTCAGTTTCATTTGTAAAGCAGAGAGATTAATGTCAACCCTTACAAACTTGTAGTGAAGATTGAACATGTGCAGAAACCATTTGAAAACTCCTTTAAACACTTAAAATATTATTTACTTGGATAACATAATTTAGCATAATGAAAAAAGCAAGGATTTAGATATGGAAAAACCTGAGATTTAATTTCATCTTTGATTCCTGATAAGTTGGTAATATTGGGTAAATCCCTTACTTTTCCTGAGTCTCAGTTTCCACATTGGTAAAATAAATATAGTAATGCTTATCTCATAAGGTAGTTATATGCAGTGAAATGAAACCTACAAAATGTTAGCTTTTCTTTTTCTCTAATGAATATGTTCAATTTTTTGTTTTCTCCCTTATTATTTGCTTTAGTAAAATGTGTACAGGGATGATTCGGAATATTCTTTATTCCTTTTCTAGGACTATATGTATATGTGTGTATGGATATGTTCATATATATATATACATATATATGTATACACATTTAAATATACATACCATATGTACAAAATATATTCCTATAACTACAAATCCTGGGTTTTATTAAAGTATACATACTTGATAATATATAAGTATATTATTTAAATGCATAGGGTTCATTCAATTTCTCAAATCTGTAAGTTTATGTCTTTTCCCAAATTTGGAGGATTTTTCAGCCATTATTTTCTCAAGTGCTTTCTCAGCCCTCTCCCTCCTTTTGAGACTCTGATAACACAAATGTTACATCTTCTATTTCAGTCTCACTACTACCTGAGTTTCTATTTATTTATTATTTATATTTCCAGTTCCATAATTTCATTTATATCTTTATTTCTTTGCTGAGGCTTCCTATTCTTTACATTGGATTCAAGTGTATTGGTAAATGCTAGTGAAAAAATTTTTTACCATGGCTACTTTAAAAGTAGATAATTCTAACACATCTGTCATCCTGGTGTTGACATCTATAAATTATCTTTTTACTTTCCATTTATCACCATTTTGTTACTGGTACAATTAGTGATTTCTTAAATTGAAAACTAAAAATTTTAATATTATATTATGACACTCTTAACCTTTTTCAAACCTTCTATTTTAACTGACTTTTTTGATAGTTGCCCCTCCCCAAGGGGGATATCTGCCCCTTATTACCAGCTGGAGGTGGACCCCCCTACACAAGGTTCCCCTCTTGGCCTTTTTTGGACATTATTTCTAAAACATAAATAGAAAGTCTTTGAAAGGGCTCCTCCTTACTTCCAGCGGTCTGTGTGGTCCCCGCTGACCCCATGCATGAGTGTTACTGCTACCACTGGGCAGTGATGAAAGTCTTGACTCTTCTCTATGCCTTCTCTGCAAGAACAAACACTACTGCAAACAGAAGTCAAAACTCAAAATGTTAGGAATTAAAAATCATCTCTCAATAATCACACTGAATATAAATGGTCTCAACTCCCCAATAAAAAGGCACAGGGTGGCAAAATGGATCAAAACCCAGAATCCATCTATATGCTGCCTGCAAGAAACACACCTTACAAGCAAAGATTCCCACAAAC
>PVLC010002202.1:0-120106 GCA_004027655.1 Graphiurus murinus | reverse complement strand
AAAACTGTTTTTGTTTCTCTTCTAAGAATTTCTTATAGGTTAGGTCTATTAGAGACAAATTATTCTAGTTTGTCGGTTTAGAATGCCTTTATTTTACTTTGCTTTTGAAGTATATTTTTGGTAGGTAGAGGATACAATACTACATTTGCACTTCTTTCCCCTCCCCTTACAGATTGGTTTCTGATGAGAAGTGAGCTGTATTCTCATTATTTTACCTATATCTATCTTTTTCCTCTAGCTGCTTTCAGGTTTTCTATTCATCTTTAGTTTTTAGCAACTTTACTGTGATGTACATTGATTCATTTTTCTCTGTATTTCCGCTGTTTGTAGTTTATTGAACCCCTTCAATCTGGAGGATGATTTCTTTTAAAAATGTTAGAGAAGTACATTGCAATTATCATTTCAGATAAACTTTTTATCCTCTTTTCTTGATATTACCCTTCTATCGCATATGTTATACCATTTTATAATGCCCTTCACACTTTGTATACTCCATGTTGTTATTCAATTTTTTTCTTTAATTTCATAATTATCAATCCTTTTCAATGTTACTTTGTCTGCTAATATACCCACCAAAAAGCTTTATTTTATTATAATTATATTTTCTCTCATGATTTAGTTCTTATTTATAGTTTCTTGCTCTTTCTTTCCTTCTTTCTCCTTCTTTCTGTTTATCTGCTGTGAGTTTATATTTGTTCATCCATGTCATCGACCTTTTCTATAACACTACTTAGCATATTATATCACACTTATTTTTAAAATTTTAACATCTGGGCATCATCTTATCTCATTTATTGACCATTTCCTCTCTTGTATATGGATTACATTTTCTTATTTCTCTGTGCCCATAATTTTCAATTGAATGTCTAACATATATAAAGACTAAAGTAAATAATATTTAAGTTGTACCTCTCCTATCAACCTATATGTGGGTTGTGTCAATGTAAGTTCATATAGTCTATATTTGAAATGAATCTATACTTGTTTGTTTTTTTTTTTGAGATTCATATAGACACAAAGTTCATATTGCTTGGCATAGGGTTTGAATGCCCAGAGTGTTTGACTCTTTCCTGCCTCTTTTCTATGTAGATGGCTCCTGCAGTGTAGACGGTGAAAGGACTAGACTTCCTGTAGAATTTCTCTCAAATGTCTTGCTTCCTACTTTACCTTCAAACTTCAATAAGCCCCCTATGCCTCTGCTTTTGGATTATCCCCTTCTGTTATATTCTTCTTCCACTCTATGGTTGTAAATGACCACTGCTTCATACTCATTCAGTAGATAAGGATCAGAGTGCCCTAAGGTTCTCCAATTCTCAAGTCTGTACCTCAGACTTCAACAGGTCCCCATGGTCTGTTCACAGAAGGTAGAGGGACAACCCATGTTTCTTGCCCCTCAACAGTGGGACAGCACCTTCCAGACACCTAGAGAAAAGGAAGGATTATTTAAAGGCTCTCTGTTATCTGCATCCTCAGAGAGCAGTGAGCTGTATATTGTACCTTTATCTCAGGAAGTTCCTCATTCAGTAATCTTACATTGTCTCCACTAAAGGAAAGAATAGGGCCAACTCTCCAACATTCTACCAGTGCTTACTGGTAGAAACTTCCTCAATAAGACCTCCAATACTCAGGAAATTAAAATCAGAAATAATAAGTGGAATGCCAGTAATGTAAATTTAATGTTTCTGGGTAGCAAAAGAAGCCATCAAAAGTCTAAAGAGAGAACCAACAGAATGGGAGTTGTTTCTCAGGTATTTCTCTGATGGACAATATCTAGAATATAAAAAAAAAAATTTAAAAGACTTAAAAAAAAAACTCAATCAAGAAAAGGGGCATTGAACTAAATGGACTTCACAAAAGAAGAAATACAAATGGCCAATAAATGTTCAACATCATTCCAATCATGGAGATGCAAATCAAAACTACACTGAGATTCTGTATAACCCCAATTAGAATTACAATTGTTAAGGATATAAATAACAATGCTGGAAAGGAAATAGAAACTCTTCTACATTGTCAGTGAGATGAAAACTAGTGCATCTTTGATTCATCTTAAATTGACTTTTGTTCAGAGTGAGAAAATGGGTTTATTTCCATTTTCCTGCATATGGTTAATCAGTTTTGCCAGCACCATTTGTTGAAGAGGCTATCTTTTTTCCAGTGTATGTTTTTGGCTCCTTTGTTAAAAATTAATTGACCATAAGTGTGTGGATTTGTTTCTGAGTCTTCTATTTTGCTCCATAGATCTATGTGTCTGTTTTTGTGCCAGTACAATACTGTTTTTATTACTGTGGCTTTGTAGTATAGTTTGAAGTCAGGTATTGTGATGCCTCCTGCATAGTTCTTGTTGCTAAGAACTACTTTGACTATTCTGTGCTTTTTGTTATTCCATGAGAATTTAAAGACTGATTTTTCTACATCTGTGAGGAGTGACCTTGGTAATTTAATGGGTATCACATTGATTCTATAGAACACTTTTGGGATAATGACCATTTTTATGATATTTATTCTGCCTATCCAAGAGCATGGAAGGTCTTTCCATCTTTGATTTCTTTTTTCAACTTTTTATAGTTTCTTTATAGAGGTCTTTACCTCCTTGGTTAGATTTATTCCTAAGTATTTTATTTTTTAGGGTGCTATTGGGAGTGGAATTGTTTTCTGGATTTCTTTTTTTAGTGGGTTTATGGTTGGCACACAGGAAAGCTTCTGATTTTTTAAGATTGATTTTTTTATCCATACACTTTGCTGAATTTTTTGCAAAGATCTGGAAGTCAGGCCAGAGACCTTGCAACTATTTGAAGAGAGAATAGGCCCAACAATTCAAAACACAGGCACAGGTAAAAATCTTCTCAAGACCCCAAAGGCACAAGCAACTCAAAGGAAGATCAATACATGGAATTCCATTAAACTGAGGAGCTTCTATGCCTCGAAGGAAACTATCAAGAATCTCAACAGAAAGCCCACAGTATTGGAGAAAATATTTGCCAGCTATTCCTCTGATAGAGGACTAATATCTAGAATATACAGAGAACTTAAGAAACTCACAGCTAAGAAAAAAATAACCCAATTAAAAATGAGCAAATAATCTAATTAGACACTTCACAAAAGAAGAAATGCAAATGGCCAATAAATGTATGAAGAAATATTCAACAAAATTAGCAATCAGAGAGATGTAAATCAAAACTACCTTGAGATTTCACCTGATCCCAATTAGACTGGCAATCATCAAAAACATGGACAACAACAAATGCTGGCAAGGGTGTGGAAAAGTGGGAACCCTAATACATTGTTGGTAGGATTGATGATTAGTGAAACTACTTTGAAAAACAGTATGGAGGATCCTCAGATGAATGGAAATGAACCTACCATATGATCCAGCAATACCACTTCTAGGTATCTATCCAAAAAAATGGAAACCAAACTATCATACCAATGCATGTGTATCTATGTTTATAGCTGCACAATTCACAATTGCCAAACTATGGAACCAACCAAGATGTCCACCAACAGATGAATACATTACAAAACTATGGGATATGTACACAGTGGAATTTTACTCAGCCATAAAGAATAACAAAATCATATTTGCAGGGAAATGGATGGAACTGGAAAACATTACGCTAAGTGAGATAAGTCAGTCACAAAAAGTAAAACATCGGATGTTCTCCCTAATATGCAGAAGCTAGGGAGAAAATGGGGCATAAGAGGGACTCTAGACAAAGAAGGAGAAACCTAAAATGAGCAAAGAGGGTGACTTAACTGAACGTGATGGTAGGGAACACCCTAATGTACATGATGTACTTTCACAAACATATCAAAGTCAATCACTAAACTGAACTTGAGAAGGAGGAAGGGGGAGGGGGAGGGGTGGGGATTGGAGAAGGATTAAATGAGAGTTGTGTGCATGCATGTCTTTACCAGTTTGTCCCTAACAAAGATGCATCATTATAATGCACCAATAAAAAAGAAAAGAAAATTAGTGCAACTGCTATGGAAATCAGTGTGAAGATTCCTCAGAAAACTGGGAATAGAGCCACCCTACAATTCAGCTATATGAATCCTGGGTATTTTTCCAAAGAGATTAAAATCACAGTATTATAGAGATGTATACATATCCATGTTTCTAGCAGCATAATTTACAATAGCCAAATTAAGTATCCATCAACAGATGAATGGATTAAAAAATATGGCATATACACACATTGGAATTCTATTCAGCAATAAAGAAGAACACAATTATGTCACTTGCAGGATAATGGATGAGCTTGGAGAATATTATACTAAGTGAGATTAGCCAGTTACAAAAAGTGAAGGGTCATATGTTTTCCCTTGCATATGGAAGCTAGGGAATAATCAGGATATAAGAGGGTGTTTAATTAAGGAAGATTAAACCTCAGTGGATTGAATGGGGGAGAGGTGAGAGAGAATTAATGTAGGAAACACTTCCAATGATGTTATGTATGTACGTGAATTTATCGGTGCCAATTCCAATATCATGTATAAGGAAGGGAAAGGAGTGGGGAGGGAGTCAGGAGAAGCTCACCAAGTACTCTGTGCCTGCATTTCCCTACTACTCTGAACTACATTATGATGTAAGATTACAATGCACCAATAAAAGTATATAAAAAAAAGAGCAATAGTAACTCTCAAACAAAGATCATCTGAAAGAAGCAAAGCACACACACAGACACACACAACTAAGTTATTGGAGCCTGTGAACAGTGTGTGAGAACATATTTCTGTTGTTTATAGCATAATCTAGGATTCTAAACTGAACACCAATGTGCAATCAGACTTTCAAATTTTGATAAATCTACTTCTTATCCTCATCTATTGAGTCCCCATCCCCTTTCTTAGTGCTATGTCAGGAAAAAGACAGTTTCATAAACTCTATTAGGAGGAAATTTAGATGTGTATTATTTTAATTTTTTTGTGACTTCTGTTTTCTCATAGGCTTTAACAAACAGTAATTGTGTAGATGGGTTAGTGTGTTCTTATTTTTTGGGTGGGAGTGACATTCTTTTGTGACTTTCTGTATCCTATATATAAAAAGAAATGAAACTCTCATATAAGAATTCTCATAAAATTTCAGTTTAGCTACTATTTATTTTCTCACCTAGTGTGCCTCATAAAATGGAACTAATTATAGCCAACATATGTTTAGCAATAATATTAATTAGCTCTTCATCTATTCCAGATGTTGCCTTAAGCATTTTTACTCTATTAACTTACATATCCTTCATGATAGTACAATAAATTAAATCCTCATATTACCCTAATTTTAATGAAAGGAAAAAGATCATCTAGAAGTTTCAGTAAACTGTCTAATATGTAAAGATTTCAAATGAGTCAATAAGAGAAAGAAAAGCAGCCAAATAGAAAAAATAGAACAATAAAGGAATGATAATTTTAAAAAAGAGAGAAAGGGAAAACATAAAGAGGAAGAAAAGGGGAAGACTTTAAAAATGTGGGACATTTAGCCATATTATTCACATTGTATGAAAACTATTATATTATTGCTTATAGGTGATCATATATATAATAGTCAAGCAATGTAAAATTATTGTAAAAAATATAGGGCAATGAGTGTTCTCATCTAGTAGTGGTTTACATGTCTATTGATGCAACCACTTTGGAAATCAGTATTATAGCTTCAGCTAGTTAAGTTGAATGTTTGCATATCCTCAGCCAAACAATGATACTATTTGATGTATACTTTTCATAAACTCATGCATAAATGTCACAGAGACTTACATGTGAAGACAGTTTGCAGAACCAAGATTCAGACTTAGATGTTTTAATCCCTCAATTCCTGCCCACTGCTATTATCTTATGCCAAAAGAACCAGTAATAAGTAAAATTCTTCACACAAATAAGATTTTTGTATGTTCTTTTTGGTCCATTATAGTCTCACATCATAGTTCGTAGTGATAGTGTCATACATGCACACGGCACTTGGTGGGCTTTTCGCAGCTCCTTTCCCACTCTCTGTTCCCCATACAGATTGAAATCCACATTAGTATTCTCACATATGTATGTAATATCAGTGGAAGTGATTTCTTCATTGATTCTCACTGCTTACCTTCCTCTAGACCGCCTCCCCCACTCCACTGAAGTCTTCTCCATTATCTGAAGTCCCTCTCATATCACAATTACTCCTTAGCATCTGCATATGAGAAAAAACATATGACCCTTCACTTTTTGTAACTGGCAAATCTCTTAGCATAATGTTCTCCAGGTCCATCCATTTTCCTACAAATGGCATAATTTTGTTCTTTATTACTGAGTAGGATTTCATTGTAAGCCATAATTTTTAAGCCATTCATCTGTTGATGGACACTTAGGTTGGTTCCATAATTTGGCTATTATAAATTGTGCTGCTATAACATGGATATGTATGTATTACTATAATGTTCTGATTTCAGTCCTTTGGAAGATATCCATTTACAGTTTTCTGAGGAATCTCCACACTAATTTACGTAGCAGCGATACTAATCTGCAATGCCACCAACAGTGTAGAAGAGTTCCTATTTCTCCACGTTCTTACCTGTATTTATTGTTTTTTGTATTCTTGATAATTGCCATTCAAATTGGGGTTATATTGAATCTCATTGTACTTTTGATTTGCATCTCCCAGATTGCTAATGATGTTGAATATTTTTTCATTTATTTATTGGCGATTTGCATTTCTTCTTTTGTGAATTCTCTATTTAGATGAATTGCCCATTTTTTGATTGGGTTATTTGTTTTTAACATTAAGCCTTTTAAGTACTTTGTATATTCTATATATTAGTACTCTATCCGAGGAGTAGATGGCATAGATCTTCTCCCATTCTGTATACTATCTTTTTTTAGACTCTTGATCAGCAGACACAATTAATTAATTAATTAATTAATTAATTTATTTATTTATTTATTTTGCAGTACTAGGGATTGAACCCAGGGGCATTCTAACTCCGAGCTATGTCCCAAGTCCTATTTTTATTTTCAAACAGGGTCTCACTAAGTTGTGGAGGGCCTCACTAAGTAGCTGAGGCTGGTCATGAACCCAGATCCTCCGGTCTCAGTCTCCCAAGTACTGGGATTACAAGCATGCACCACCATGCCTTGCTAAACATAAACTTTTTGGCTTAATGCCATCCCATTTATAGCTCTTGTTTTAATTTCCTGAGCTTTGGGGGTCTTAGTGGAAGAAATTTCTAACTGTGTCTATGTGTTGGAGGTTTGGACTTATGTCTTGCTCTTGTACTTTCAAAGTCTCTGGTACAATTTCCAGGTAATTGATTCATCTTGAGTTGACTTTTATACAGGATGAAAGGTAGGGAATTAATTTCATTTTTCTACAAATGGATGACAAGTTTTCCCAACACCATTTGTTGAATAGGCTGTCTTTTTGCCAACATATGTGTTTGACATCTTTGTTGAAAATCTATTAGCTACCAGTGCATGAATTTGTTTCTGTATATTCTATTCTGTTCCATTGGTCTATATGTCTGTTTTTGTGCCAATAATATGCTGTTTGTATTACCATAGCTCTGTAGTATAATTTGAAGTCTAGAATTGTGATGCTTGCTGCTTGGTTCTTATTGGTGGGAATTGCCTTAGCTCTTCTGGATCCTTTGTTTCTCCATATGAAACTTAAGACTTATTGTTTAGGTCTTTGAAGAATGACATTGGTACTTTGATAGGGATTGCATTGAATGTGCAGATCAGTTTTGGTAGAGTGGCCATTTTGATAATATTTATTCTGCCTAAGCTAGAATATGAGAGATCTTTCCATCTTTTGTGTACTTCTTTTATTTCTTTTAGTGTTTTATAATTTTAATTGTAGAGATCTTTTACCTCCTTAGTTAGATTTATTCCTAGGTATTTTATTGTTTTTGAGGTTATTGTGAATGGAATTGTTTTCTGGATTTTTTTTTTCAGAGGATTCATGCTTTGCATATGGAAAAGCCACTGTTTTTATAGATTGATTTTGTATTCTGCCACTTTGCTGAGTTTCTTAATCAAGAGAAGTCTCTTGGTTGAGTTTTATGGGTTTTCTAAATATAGGATCATGTTATCTGCAAATGTAGATGACTTCACTTCTTTTCCTGCTTGAATTTATTGATATTCTTGACTTATAGCTCTGCATGTGTCTTGAGTACTATATTGAAAAGGAGTGGTGATAGTGGGCTTGTCTTGTTTCTAATTTTAAAGGGAATTCTTGCAATTTTCTCCCATTAAATATGATGTTGGCTTTGGGTTTATTGTATATTGCCTTAATTATGTTGGGGCAAGTTCCCTCTATTCCAATTTTTTGCAGTGTTTTTTAACATTAATATGTGTTGGATTGTGTCAAATGGCTTTTCAGTATCTATTGAGATAATCATGTGATTTTTGTCCTTAGTTCTATTTATGTGGTGGATGACATGTTTTGATTTGCATATACCAAACCAGTGTTGAATCCCCAGAATGAAACCAACTTGGTCATGGTGTACAATTTTCTTGATAAGGCTTTGAATGCGTATCTCTAGTATTTTGTTAGGAACTTTTGCATCTTTGCTCATCAAGGACATTGGTCAGTAATTTTCTTTTTTTGAGGCATCTTTATTAGGTTTGGGTATTAAGAAGATACTGGCTTCATAGAAGGAGTCTGGAAGGATTCTCTCTCTTTCAATTTCACAAAATAACTTGTGAAGTATTGGGTTTAGCTCTTCTATAAAGGTTTTGTAGAATTTAGCTGACAATGTACCTGGACCTGGGTTTTTCTTTGATGGAAGGCTTTTTATTGCTGTTTCTATCTCTTTGTTTGCTCTTGGTTGGTTTAAGTTTTCTATATCCTATTGGTTCAACTTAGGTTGTTTGCATATGTCTATAAATCTGTGGATTTCTTCTATTCTTACCAGGTTATTGGAGTATAAATTTTCAAAATAGTTTCTGATGAGCCTCTGGATTTCTTCACTATCTGTTGTGATGTCTTCTGTTCCATTTCTGATTTGGTTTTCTTTCTTTTGGTTAGGTTGTCTAAGGGTTTATCAATCTTGTTAATATTTTCAAAGCACCAGGTTTTTGTTTCATTGATTTTTTTTCCTTCTCTGTTTAATTAATTTCTGCTCTGATTTTAATTATCTCCTGCCTTCTATTGGCTTTGGGAGTAGTCTGTTTTTCAAGGGTCATGAGGTATATCATTAGATTATTTATTTGGTGACTTCCTATTTTTAATATGTGGGATTTTAGGGCTGCAAATTTTCTTCTTAAACTTGCCTTCAAAGTGTCTCATAGATTTTGGTATGTTATGTCTCTGTTTTCATTTAATTCTGGGAATTTTTTAATTTATCCTCTTATTTCATCTATAACTTAGCCATCAATCAAGAGTGTAGAGTCATTCTCCACGTGTTTATGTAACTTCTTTTGGTCTTCTGGTTGATTTTTCCTTTCTTTCCATTATTATCAAAAAAAGTAAGAAATTATATTACATTTTTCTAATTTGTGAATAATTGCTTTGTGGCCCAGAATTTGGCCTACTTCGGAGAAGGTTCCACGAGCAGCTGAGAATAATATATATCCAACAATTGTTGGTTGAAATATTGTCTATGCCAAATGAACCTAATAGATGTTTTTTGGATTCATTGTTTATAGTGTTCTTTAGATATGAAGAGTCTTTATTCCTCTTCTGCCTGGAAGATCAATCTAGTGGCATGAACAGTGTGTTGAAGTCTCCCAATATTATTGTATCAGGATCTATTTGAGATTTAATGTCCCAAAGAGTTTGTTTTATAAAAGTGGATGTTCCCATATTTGGAGCATAAATATTTCCTATCATTATATATTCCTGTTGGATTATTCTTTTTATTAATAATAAGTTATCTGCTTTGTCTTTTCTGATAAGTTTTAGCTTAAAGTCTGCTTTGTCTGAAATGAGTGTTGCTACTCTTCCTTGTTTGAAGTCTTCATTTGCGTTTGCATATATCTTTTTCCATCCTGTCATCTTTAGCCTATGAATATCTTTGTCTGTAAGTTGTGTTTCTTGTAAGCAGCATATAGTTGGATTATGTTCTTTAATCCACATTGCCAATCTATATCTTTTAACTGGGAAATTTAGACTTTTGGCATTCAATGTTTTATTAAGAGATGATTTCTGTTTCCTGTCATTTTGAGTTATATTTTCTGTTTGGTATAGTGTTATTTCTCCTTCATTTAGTTTCCCCTTCTCTGGTTCTGGTATTTCTCTCTTTTTTTTCTTCTTTGTTTTTTATTTCTTAAAGTATTTTCTCTAGTGCTGCCCTGGTTGTCATAAATTCTTTATTTTCTGCTTGTCTTGGAAGGCTTTTATTTTTCTCACAGACAAGATTTCTACCAGGCATCCAATCATGTCCCCAAGAGGTATTAAAAGGTCAGAAATATAGAGTACAGATGGGGTACTCAGAGACACTGAAGCATCTGCGTAGATAACAGTATCCAGGATACACAAGTCATTCTTTTATTGGGTAAAGATATGTGAATTCCAGTATCAGGCACTCCTATGAAGAAATAAATACATATAATAAGACCTAACAGATCTGTCTGAGGTTTGAATTAAGCACAATGGCCCCTGTTTTGCATCAAGTATTGTTTTTGATGCTATCAAGCCCTTTTCACCTAAAGAAAGAAGCTGCATCTAAGAATTAGAGAATATCTATCCTGTTTCACCAAACTGAAATATATTCCAGTGCAATGGACATCTTCCCCACTCAACATGACAGCTCATGCCTATAATTCTAGTACTTGAGAGGCTGAGTCAGGAGTATCTAAGGTTCAAGGCTAGCCTCAACAACATATTTAGGCCCTAAGCAGAAAAGCAATATCTTGTTTCAAAATAAAATGTAAAATAGGGCTAGGGGTACAGCTCAGTGGTAGAACACCCCTGGGTTCAATACTCAGTAGGACATAAAAGAAAAAAAAATAAATCATTGTATTTGAATGCACTATCAAGCAGCAGTTTTACATCTGGAGTTAATGGATCATCCAATGAGAAGTGCTCTTATCACTAATTAAACTAGAGTATTTGAATATCCCAACCAACTAACTATTCAAAATAGTTTCTTAAGACCATTTGATGATAATTGTTAAGCATATTAATTTGTTTCAGAAACTGTACTGGGAAAGTTCTTATAAGTTTTTTGCTAGAAGAATGCCAGACTTTTTTTTTTTCCTGAAAATGTCTCAGGACACTAGAGTTTCCTTTAAGTATTATGTTTAATTATAGGACTAAATTTTACAATATCAAAGAAAGCACTGTAAACTAAATATTGGATAAGTCATTTGTTTTTAGTGGAATGTTCAGCTGTGTTCCCAGAACACAGCACAAGCATTTATGAGGAAATGCCATTGTTTGTAATTAAGATCAACTCTAAAATACTACTTACCTGTATTGCACCTAAGTGTATTGAAAAGGAACTGGGTGATTGTATCATGTCAGAACCACCATCCTCAATCCTATGGCTAATCATCTCTCTCACCTTCATAAGGAATCAACTGCAGTGCAGGTGGGAAAAAAAAAAAAACTTTAGTTGTGTTCTGCTCTGTTTGATCCATGTAAACTGACTTCTCTATCTCAGTCAAGTGGTCTCATGGAGATGGAAATTAATCTGTGAGTCTCTTACATAGTATATTTAAAATCTCTTTATGAGTGTGAAGTATCAGATGGTACCAAACTCTCTCGTTACCAGACAGCAGAGGGAGGCTTGGTTAACAAAGAGTTATCACTTTCAGAAGATATGACTCTTTTTTGATGTTTTATGGACAGAGTGTTTTATGCTTTGTTGTACAGTGAAGCCTATGAAGTCATTGTGGAGTACCAGATTTAAGTACTAGGAATAGTAAATGAAAGCTGGGTCTGTTACATACCAATTCTGGTAAAAGCATTCAGTTTATTGAACCTTCCTTGACTTCTTTCTTTTTTTTGTGTTTTCTATTCAACCCTCCAGAATTTACTTTTCTTAATGAAATGTAAAGGGAACATCTCTCCAGTTGTCTGCTCCATATGTTGCAACCTGTGCTCACCACTAGCAAAGTCAGTGTGTTCTCTTCCAAGCTCTAAGGCACCTTCCAAGCAGTATTGGTCCATGAGCCATGAGTGAAGGAATGGCTCACAGGACCATCATGTGAGAGAATACATTTCCAAGTCTCTTTTTCTCTTCAACTAGTAATGGAACAAATTACTGAGCAAGAAATAAAGCACAAAGAAAATTGTGATGCACTGATTTTTTTTCTTTTGTTTGTTTACTTGTGTGTTGTTACAGATCATTTGGTGAGAATCTATACCAACACCTCCAAGTTCAGTTTCCACAATTTCCTGAACTGTAACTGGATGGAGACATTTTTCTCTAGCAGAATCTACTCTGCATCATTTTTCTCAAATGTTTTAATTGTCTGAAACTCATATCTTGTAACTATGGGAATGGGAATGTTGTCTTTAGGTCATATTACTGTGTGGCAAAGCCTGGACCAATTTTTGATTTAATGAAAATTCTATTTTTGGGTTCTGCATAAAGTACCCATTGCCTTTGAGGTGATAATTTCCATTTTATTAAATAAATGCTTATTGTGAGTAATGCAATGTTAAAAATTGAGACAGATTTATTTAAAAGCATTTCTCTTTGTATAATGTTACGCTATAGTTGGAGTTTGAATTGTGGGGCTTCACAGAAGTGTATCAAATATTTTCATATCACAGCTATCATGTTGTTCAACATAAAAAGTGATCATGTTTTCTGTTGCAATCATCTTTCCTTTTCTATGATATCATAATATAACCAGCTATGACATTATAGAATCACTACTCCCAAATCATGGAATTTGTTAAGTAACATCTAGTTAATTCTTGCCCTATTATTATAATACTAGAAATCATCTTCTAGGGATGGAAGTATAAGAGTTTGAAAGGTTTCTTTTCACTAATATGTGAGCTTAATTTGTACAATTAATCAATCAATAGGAGGCATGTGTTCCCTCCCTAACTTCCAAGTTCATTTGCCATTGTTATTCCATAAGATACTTTGCCAAATTGTCTGAAGTTGCTACAGATAAAATCCGACAGGTAGTAATTAGAAATCTGATCCAAGTATTTGTAGGTAAGTTGCCTAAATCTGTTGAATAATGCTTTCATCCAGATTGGCAAAAAGTCACTTTGGTTTGGGGAAATCTATCTCATATCTCATTATAAATCTTCATTTTACTGAAAAGATGAATTTTTTAAAATAGTGTCCTTCTTTGGGTATGTTTCCAAGTCATAAGGATCTTTCCCTCATCTTTGCTGTTTCTTTTACACATGCAATTGAGTGATACCTTAAAACTATTGCCCAAACCCACTTTTTTCTAGATGCCCACAAAACCAGAAAAAAAAGTTTTGAAATAATTTGGAAGGAAAATTTGTCTGTAATCAATAATCTTTTTCCTACAATAATAGTGTGAATGAAAAGTATAAATCAAAAAGCAATGAAGTGCTTACAGATTTTAAGGGAACATACATTTTTAAGCTCCTTAGAGCATTTCGGGAGCACCTATTTATATAAAAATAATTGATGTGCTAATTACAAATCATTCTTGTCCTCTTTCTTTCTTCCCTTTTCAACCCTGAAGCCTCATTAGTGAATTTCTACCACAGATTGTGATGTTATTATAGCTTCAGAAAAACCAAACCGAATGTCATGTGTCTTTTTCAAAAGAAACACAGCATGCATCACAGTGAATTGGACTCCTTCTGATTTTCTATGATTTCTGTGGTAGAATTTTTATTTATGTCAAGATCAAGGTCAGCAACAAATGATTCTGCTGCATAATCCCACTTGTGTGCAAAGAGAAGTTTACCAGCCTATTTATGCTTTGATCTCTCCTGCAGAAAGGGGACTTAAAATTACAGAATGGTAACATTTTAGAATTGAAAGGATCCTTAGAGATTTTCAAGCCCATCCCTTTGTTTTAACTAGATTTTATCTAGAGAAAATTGAACCCTGGTGAAATTATGTGACCTGCAGACGGCAACCCATATTGCTAAAGGTATGCTTCAGAATAGCCATTGGATCTTCGAGAACTCTCAGCCCAGGGTTCTGGAAACTGTGATTTATATATATATTATTTTGCTCTTTACTGACCTTGCTTTGATTTTATTTCTATTCACTAAATTTTCAAACCATTCGACTATGCTCTGTAGCAGGGTATGCATATGTGTGTATGTATATGTGTGTGTGTGTATATATGTCTGTCTGTATATAAATATATATGTACATATATATATATATATATATATATATATATATATATATACATCCCCTGCTATATATATTGAGAGAGAGAGGAGGGTAGAGAGGAGAGAGAGAGAGAGAGAGAAGAGCAACTCATGACTTGGAGATATTAAGTATCTTGTCCAGGGTTACAAAACTTATAAGAGCACAGAGTTTCAAACCTAGGCAATATAGCAATAGAACCCTTGATGTCCTGTTTAAAATATGATCTTCCACACAATCTCAAACATAAGTTTGTCTCTCAAAGAAAGCTATATCAGCAAATGGTTCTCCTTTATTTTTCCTCCATATTCTTACACTTAGAACTTCCCAATAATTACTAGATCACTGAAAGTATTTAAAGAAAGATGAAGGTCATCACTCAAAAAGTTATGCAAGTGCTAAATATTTTGGATATGTCTTCTAAGATTCTATGGATTTTAAATTCTCTATGAAATGAATTACACTAGAATATAGTATTAGAATAATTCTTACAGAGTTTGAGACATGTCTATATTGTCAATAAATATGGTTTCATTTTGTGAGGGTCATGTTGCTATTGTTCAAGTAGTGTTCCAAAGGTATACATTTTTCTCCCTTTTACTTAGTGTAAAAACTAAGGAAGACAGGATATTTATAAGAATTCTGTCATTTGCAAACTGGACATCATAGCATCAGGGTAGTTAGATATATTCTAAAGAAAGAAAAAGTCTAGTAATATTGTTTTCCCCAGTTCCCAAAGCAAAAAAGAAGACAAAAGTTTATGTGCAGTAAGTTTATTTGAAAGAATAAACTTAGGAGTAATGGATGAGATATTGGAACATACAAAACAATAGCAATAACAAAAAAACAAAAACAAAAACAAAACAAAACAAAACAAAAAAACAATACTAGAGTGATTATCAGATTAGTCCCAAAGCTCCATTATCATGGAGATGGAATTTATCCTCCCATCTGGCCTTCTGAATAGCCAAATGAACTGCTTTCCAGAATTATTCATCTGGGGTAGGTAGAGGGACACATTTATTTACCTGCATTTATTTTCTGTGCATTTTCTAGTTCCAGAGACAGACAATTCCCAAAGGTTCCACACATTGCATTCCATGAAGCCCGAAAATAGGGATCAGAAAGAATACCAATGTGAGTTCAGGACAGAGTCCTCTTACCCTGTACTTGCCAACACTGATAAAAGGGCATTTAGAACTCGTCATGGTGGAACAAAATGGGGTCAAAGAGATATGCAGTGTGATACAAGAGAGGTCCACTTCAAGAGCTGATTATACCTTATAATTTTATTCTTCACCCCATATTTCTGAAAGAAAGAAAAAACACCTGCAACATAACAGGGAGAGACTTTACAGTATTGTAGTGACAGGTACCTCCTCTTTGGAGAGTGACTTGTTTCCTTGAACTCAAAACCAACTGCTTGTGTAGTAAAATGAGATGGAAATATCAGGGGGAAAGGAAGACAACCTTATAGACTCATAGGATCGTAGAAATAGAAGGGACCATGAAATGTCATTTCGTCTGTGTGCTGCCCTGAAGCCTTAATTCACAACAATTTTTATTATCTTGACATTTAAATATAGCCAATTGGCACAACTACCTTTTAGGGGAAAGTTTTACGCACTTTCTTGGATAGGCTATCAGTTCTGGCTGCTGGAGCCACAGGATTCAGAAAGTTGTCTTATTCCTACTACTGGTATTTTAGCTATGTTGGGCTCATCAAACTCTTCTTACGGATAAAGTTAATCTGTTACTAAGAATTCAGAAAGTAAGAAGCACACGAGAACAGAAAAGTAGCATATATTTTCCAACAAAAAAGTCTCTATGACTTTTGTTTAAATATGAAATCATTGTATAACTCGTTCTTTGATTTTTTTAAACTCTGGTTTCTAGACATAAATGAAGCAAACCTGTCCTCTTATACTTTTGATGGGTTATGAACATTTCATCTAAAATGTCTTTCAGAAATATTTTGCTGCCTTTTCTTTATGATCTTGGAATTGTGTGTGCATTCCACGGGTATCAATTCAAACTACATCAAAACCAATAATGCAACATGTATGTATCCTTATATTAGTGCGTATGTTTTGTTTAATGTAGCTTTAAGACATATAGGCATGTATACATACATACATATTTACAAACATTGATGTATTAGCTTCCTTAACAAGAGAAATTTGTAAAATTCCTGGCTTTTGTTGCAGCTAGAATAAAATATTCATGTTTTGTCTTTAGTATTCTCTCTATTACCTCTCTGCTTTCTCCATGGTGGTTTAATTTTCAAATATGAGCACCAAGAATTTTAAATTTAGGTTCCATCAACCATGAAACTCAATGGCTCTAGGAAATAAAAAATTCCTAGGAAACACTCTAATTGGATACTAAGATGCTTGTTCATTCTTGGGTCCATTCTGTTCTGTAACCCAATTGGCCAGGACTCAGACATGCTGACTTTTGATACAAGGGGGTAGAGAGTTAGTTCTTCCCTAACTACAGAGGGAAACAGTGAATGTTTAAATAAATCTGAGTGTTGTGACTAAAAGAAAGAATGTGGGGATTGAAAAATAGCAAATGTATCCTTCATGTGGCCTAATGACATTTGTGTGTTCAAGAACTCTTTCCTCCACTGTTCCAGAAGCTTCCTGAGGGCAGAGGCTATTTCTCCTTCATATTCATGAAACCATAATCTATCAGAGTGCCTGGCTTTCAGTATTGACTAAAAATTGAGATCTTCTAATTAAGTATATTATACCAGTATTTCAATTTAGTTTATTAATAAGAAGAACCAAATATGTCAAAATTATATATGACAAAAAGTATCATGTAGTTCAAATTACACTGTGTAAAGTAGACCAATAGTCAAGATATCTACCCAGTAGAGAGCAAACAGATTCCTTAAGGTAATAGTAGCAGTAGTAATAGTGGTGGTAGTAGAGTAGTAGTAGTAGTTGTTGTTGTAGTAGTGAAATCTGTTTCCAATTCTAGCCTCAAAACATTTGGTTATCTTTATTAATTCCAGTGTAGATTTTTGTGCATGTAAATAAAGTAAATGTACAAATTCATAGAATTCTATTGTGCTTCATCATGAATATTGAATGGCTATTAAGTCTTGAATGGAAAAAAAAATTGAGTCATTGCATTTTAAACATTTCAACAACACCAGAAGTGGAAATCCATTAATATGTAGACTATGCGTTTTTCCTTTGTGTTTAATCTGTACTAGAAAACAAATTCTTAATATTGTTAAATAAAACGAATGCAATTGTGTGTATGCATGTTTGGACATTTTCTTATCATCACATCTTGTCTGTCAGTCACATTGGGATAAAATAATATCTTTTGCTTTAAAAGAATTTCCAAAGTGCTGAAACAATTTTACACAATTCATGGTGAATGTAAAAATAACCTACAATAGGGTCTTATGCCAAATTAGGCAGCACTTTAGAGAAGCAGGGAATAAAGGCTCAAAGTGAGAGGGAGCTGGGAAAGGAGCATTCTTCTCCTTGTCAGAATAATTGGTTCATTAAATGGAAGGAGAGAAGGGGAAGAGATAAAATGGGAGGAGAGTTCCCACTATTAAATATGTATTGCACACAGCTTTTCTCAACTTGCTTTGCAGTATCACAGCCAATATACACAGACCCTAATAAGCAATACAATGAATAGGGAGCTGGACTCCCAATTGTTCAATTCTGTTTTTTTTTCTTCCAGTGGAAAAGAGGAGGGTGCACTGGTTCCCCTAATCCCAGGGATCAGGCCCTGAAGCTAAGCAAAAGAAGAAAGGGCTGATTAAAGCCACAGCAGTCAAGACCTTCGTGCGGTGGTGATATGTGGGTGTATATAGGCACAGGCCCGAATTCAGAGCACACATGTGGTCAGTGCAGTGCTGGGAGCTAGCTTCTGGGATGAATAGTGCCATTATAAACATAAGTCATTATGAGCAGCCAGTATAAATGGGTTGGCCTGTCATGGGGTTAAGATCTGTGATCTGCTGGGACTTGCTACTCTTCAGAGGAAGGGGATACAGCCGCTACATGACAGCAAAATCTGTCTTGAGAATAAATCCAAGGGCCCATGGAAAAGTGGTTGCTATAGACATGGTCTTTAATTAAAGTGGTGGTTGTAGAGAGAAGGTCGTCCATCGGAGGTGACCCTTGGATCCAGTTTTGATCTCCAACTAACTGTTCAGTTTTATTCAAGGGACAAAGAGTCAGGAGGGGACCAGAGGGAATAATATCAAGGCAGGAGACACACATACTTGTGATGTGCAAAAACCATAAAAGGTTCAAAGTTTGGGTTTTGGTTCAAATAAAGAGTTCAGATGATTTTGTAAACCCTCTGAACCTCCTGAATGTAAAGAACCAGCTGAAAGAAACCTCACAAGAGCACGGCAACCACGGAATGTTTGGCCACTTCACTAACAAATGTGGCCAGAAAAATAACCATCAATGGTATAGGCAGCTTCTGCAGGTGGACAAAGAAAATGCCTTAAATGCCCTACACGGCAGTTTCCCAAATATTAGCTACAATTTGCCCAAAGAAAGAAAGAGTACAAACAGATGCATAAATGGTACAGAGAGACTTAAAAGTAGGTCTGACCAGAAAATGAAAAACAAGGAGGACTCACGAAATAATGATTGAGATTAGAAACAAGCCATCGAATTCCAGAACAATCAAGATTTCATATATCTTGCATATTTTATCTTCTAAATCTTGCATATATGTTTCATGCATATTTTATCTTCCATATGTTCCCAGAAAATATGTTTTCCATATTTTCTATTTCTATTTCCAGAACCTTGGACTAAGTGATATTAGAAAACTTCCAGCTAGAGAAGAGCAAGTCCAAATCCTCATAGAAGTCCACTACCACTACACAGTTTTGCCCTATGCCTATGACTTCTCTGATATAAATAGAGGGTTGACCATGGCAGATCTGAGGAGTCAGTGTCTTCTCCTCTGAGTGCCCTCTCGTTATACCTGGTATGATGCTCTTTCAGGATTCTGGTGTCCTTCTCCTCTACCAAAGATAACTACCCAAGGCTTCTCAACCAAAGATCCATCACTCTCTATATCCGGGTTTCTTTTCCTTATTCACCCATAATAATCTTGTCCTCATAGTTGAATTTAGCATTGTAGTTGAAATGGATATAATAAAGTGATTGATGTTAGAGTCTGGTGTGCTCCCTTTCTCTTCTGAGTTAAAGGCCTTTTAGTGAGAATAATTTATTAATAGAACAGAAGTAATATATCAAACAAGTGAGGGGGAATCCTGAGGGATGGAGTGTCCTTCAATTCCATCATATGTAAAACTGAGCTAGACCCTGTCATTCTCCACCTGGAACCTCTCATCCGTACCCCAGTTGCTAGGACTATGCACCTGCTAAGGTCTCATAGCTGGGTCTCCCACTGGGAGAAACGACTGACCTCAGAGATCACCCTCACCTAAGAATAGCCTTTGCTGGAGGGAGCTGTCACCAAAGACTAGAAGACATGAGCATGACACAGTCTATGTCCTTGCCTCTCCCACTTACCCCAGATCATGAGGGTTCTAAAGACCCTTCCTCCTCCTTTGTCTCAGGACCAGCTGAAAATTTATACAAATCACATTGTCAGCCACCCAGCCCTGCCTTCCTCCTATCCTTGTAAATGTGACTCGAGGAGATCACTCCCCAGTAGACCTTCTGCACATAGCTCTCCATTTGCAATAAATTCATTGTGAAATAGTATCTCTTTTTGCCCTCTCCAAGAGCCCAGTCAGCTCCTCCTAAATACGATTGTCTAGCAAAATATAGGTACACATAGCAGAACAGCTGATACCTTGCATCAGGAAGAGGAGGGTGTTGCAGGGAATGAAATGGAGACTACATGGGGAAGAGTGAATAGAGGTCACTGGGGGCCTTGGCAATTATGGGCACATAATAATGGGTCTTAGCATACAGGAGGAAAATCCTCACCTCTGTCACACCAGCTATCATTGCATTTTCACCTCCAACCTGCAAATCGAGCCTTACTTTATGTATCTGACCTCCATGTTGCAGCTAAAAAAAAAAAAAAAAAAATCAGAACAACTGTGATCTGATCATTTTACTATAAATAGACATCTTAATTATCACATTTATCCATTTTATTCCTTCAGAAAGGTTTTCAGAGGTTGTGTATCAATGACATCTCTTCGGAAGGATTTGCATTTGAAAGGCTGTTGTTCAAATTTAATTCACATTTGACATAATTCTCTTGGAGAGCATTACTGGGTATCTGCAAGTCAGTTTCAGGAGTGTCTATTCTACATCCCTCTGATCATTTCCCTTTGTATTTTGGGGATATTCTAAGTGAATTTCGTGTGTGTTATGGAAATAAAAAACAAGACAAAACAAAACAAAAATCAGAAAATGCTCACCTCCTTTATTCAGTCCCAGTTTGATTTTGAAACTGCACTTCCTATGTTGCCTTCCCCTTAGAGAATACTGCCAACAGGAGCCTGCAGGACAGTGTCTCTGGGTTTCCTGGGGCTTCTGGGAGCAGGAGTAAGTGTTCACCTGTTGGGAGCACTGTGCTTGGTTGATGGAGATTCACAATTCCTATCTCTGATTCTTTGTGAGAGCAAACTTGTGCAAAATCATTCCACATTCACTGATGGTTCCTTGTGCACCTCAAGATCCAGCAGTTCTTCGTGGAAACTGAGGTTGCATTCCCCAGGCTGCCGAGCAGGCTCTCTTTCAAAATAGCAGAGTGTGCAGGTTTGCTCCTGGCTAATCCTCTTATTGGAGTGGGGAGGGGAATGACTTTGGGTATTTATAGAAGAGGCCCCCTTTCTTATGGAGAACTGTCCAGTGACCAGATAAGGAACAAACAGAATTAGCGGGTGCTTGTTTTTGTATGTTGTTCTCATATTAGGAAATCTTTGTCCACATAGTTAGATTTTTCACCTCTGCGAGAGAAACACCAAAATCAGATGCAAATTTGCAGGGTACAAAGTAAACTGCAGGAATCTCTACTGTCATCACAGCATTGCTCATTTTATAGGTTTTGTCAGTTTCTGAAAAACGGTGGAGGATAATTGGCCTGAGATGTAAAGCCACATTCTGCTGTTCCAAGGAACAAAGAAAGACAGCTTTAGCCCACAAGGCCATATTTTGTGAAACATACCCTTCCTTTTTAATAATGAGCTGATACGCAGAGCTTCTTCTCAGCCCAGGAAAAAAAAAAAAAAAATCTGTAATTCTCTCTCTCTTTCTGCAATGTCCTACAAGGCATTTAAACTGGTGCCATTTGCGATGTTGTGGTCGGTCTCATTGAACAAGGAGAGCCTCTGCTTGTTATCTTAACGAAAGGCGAATAGCTGCTCCGCTCTGGCATGGCCGTGTGAGAGCCGCAATATCCTTCCAGCATGTTGGACCTGGAGATGATAGCATCAGACACAGCGATAGCAAATAATCAGAACCCAGAAGCTGCCATCCCGGCCACTATCGTGATCTTCTGGGTGTATTCAGTGCGTCCGGTTTAGAAGTGGGCAAATATTTGTCAAGAAATATAAATATGAAAATCTGACGGAGGAATTCAGGTCATGCACCCAGGGAGGGAGGAAGAATAAGTCTCCAGTGTTTCTCCTGGGGAACGTAAACTTGTCCTAAAGAAAATACATCCCTGTCCATACTTGGTTGTCTTGCCAAACCTCTGGCACTGTGACATTGCCGCAGGCCCCTTTGATACCTCTGTCTTTGTCCTTACTGTGTCATTTTTACTAGTCACCATTTTCACTTCTCTTCAAAATCCCCCTCTGCGGTGTCATTTTCCTGGTAGTTTAGGTGGCATCTCCAGCCTACTCTGGATACGGCAATCAGAGTGAACTTCTTAAAAGCAAATTTGATTATGTTGTCCTTGTTACAGTCCACTGACGGCTCCCCTTAAGTACTAAAAATAACATCAAACCTGGGTCTGCTGGCACACACCTGTAATCCTCATACTTGGGAGGCTGAGATAGGAGGATCACAAGTTCAAGGGCAGCCTCAGCAACTTAGCGAGACCCTATTTCAAAATAAAATAGGTTTTGTGGTATATCTTGGAGGTAGAAGGCTCCTGGGTTCAGTTTCCAGTGTCAGAATGAATGAATGAATGAATGAATGAATCAATCAATCAATCAATCAATCAATCAATCAAAACTGCACCTCGGTCCCAGACTCAACATGATGAGCTTCCCTCTCTGATGCTGATTTCATCCTGTTCTCCTCCTCCTTATATTCTGGGAGTGCTGATATTTTGTTATAGTGCATGCCAGCTCTCTCTGCTCCCAGGTCTTTCCTCAAGTTATCTTCTCTTTATTCTCATTATAACTGATTTTTTTTTTTTTTTGTACTAGGGATTGAATCCAGGAGCATTCTACCTCTGAGCTACACCCCCAGTCCTATTTTTTATTATTTATTTTGAAACAGTGTCTCACTAAGTTGCAGAGGGCCTCACTAAGTAGATGAGAATGGTCACGAATGTGGGGTACTCCTGCCTCAGCTTCCCAAGTACTGGGATTACAAGCTTGCACCACCACGCCCGGCTTATAACTGAATTCTTTACTGGGCTGTTTCTCTTAAATGTCCCTGCCTTGTTGAAGTCTTAATTAACCAACTTATAAACTGCAAATGCCTCTTATTCCCTGTTTTCTTATACTCAAACTTGGTTTCTTGCATGGCCAATTCAATCATTTATAATTATTGCTTGTATTTGCCTTTCTGCCTCCTTTAAACTAGAAGCTTATCTATCTATCTTTCTATCTGTCTGCCTATCTATCTATCTATCTATCTATCTGTCCTCTAAACTATAAACTAAACTATAGGCTGACTCCTTTAAACTATAAACTTCTTGAAGTAAAGAATGGGTCCTTTTCTTTGCCATTCGCTTATCTCTGGAGCCTGCCACAGTACCTGGCACACATCAAATAGTTAGTGGGTGTTTATTGACTAGTAAATGAGTTTCCAGGTGGCTGTTGTATTTTAGACCTTATTTAAAAATTCTCCCTTCACTTGTCCCCCTAAAGAGAGGGACTGGCTCAGCATTCCCTTCTGTTCTCATCCTCAAAGTTTTTGTGAGCACGCAAAGCCTCTTTTCTTCCTTTCCCATAGTCTTGTGCATTTTAGTAGGGAAGGGCAAAGTCAAAGTAACATCATTGAGCATGGGAGAGGGCACTGCAGATGGGGAAGAGAGGTAGCATATGATGGAGGGCATCAGCGTGGTTCCCTGTCTTCTCAAAAGGTTCTTGGCAAAGGGAGAGTCGAAACAAGCTAAGCAGATGGTGGGAGTCATTTGCTTTTGCAATTCACTTGTTTATGTTTTTCTTGCCTTCCTGTCAATTTCA
This sequence comes from Graphiurus murinus, assembly GCA_004027655.1. Taxonomy (NCBI): domain Eukaryota; kingdom Metazoa; phylum Chordata; class Mammalia; order Rodentia; family Gliridae; genus Graphiurus; species Graphiurus murinus. Next base: position 96,514 of record PVLC010002202.1, on the reverse strand, counting down.
GCCCTTTTAGGTAGGGTCTTGTCCCTGATTCTTATGGAGATGTCCCCCAGTGAAGGCTTGGTGTTTTATAAACACTGACTGTTTCGTAGTTAATTTATTAGACAGTGCAGGGACCCTCAGGAATTACATATGATAAACTTGACTTGATCCAATGTTTCAAATTAGCTAAATGACCTTGAATAGAATTGGCCAGAGTTTCCCATGTGCATTTTCTCAAACAGCTTTTTCAGTGCTAATTACTCTGGTGGTGTGAGCTGGACTCACCATCTGAATGTGAAAAACCAAGCCATCTTTTTTGTAGTTGAGCAGTAGTGTGTGGTAACAGTGGGTGTTTTTAACATGCAAAGTTCATTCATTCAATGAACATGTATTACAGTGGGCACTAGTTGGTGGTGGTTCAGAACACAAGGAGTTGTCGTCCTTGTCTTTCCACTTCATTCTACCTAACCTAAGAAGATGAACAAAAAGAAAAAATAAATAAATATACACAGCTAGTCCGCACTATGGGGCAATCATATTTGCTTATTAAAAACTATGTCTGGTACCACCCTGTCATAGTCAGTGATTTTATTAAGACTGCAATGTTTATTGAAATAGGGCTTAAGCTGATAATAAAAGTGTGTTGTTCTTGGTTTTTAGCCAACAGAAAAGCCTCAGGTTTGATGATAGCCAACAAATCTGACAAAAAAAAAAAAAATGGTAAAGCACTTATACTTGATACTGTCTTGGGGTTTTATGCATATTTATTCTTTTTTTTCTGTTATAAAATCTCAGTGTAAATTTAACTGTGATTTTTAATATGGGAAAATTAGATATTTTTTAAAGAAATGGAAAGCATGTAAGAAAACTATGATTTATAAATGCATGTGTAAAACAGTGACCGTAACCAGGATGTACATTTGATTATACTGATCTATTATCATAATTATCATAGAAGTAGTTAGGCATGTTAATTTGGCAATGTATTTTTATCAATATTTGCATATTATGTTAAGTATCCACATTGTGTGGGTCTATCTTTAGAAACCTATATCTGTCTACCATGAGGGGTCTTAGATTTTACCCTACTTTCAAACTAGCAAGGTAGCTTGCTGCAATTTCTTAGATGCTCACAGAGACATGAGGTTTCTGGGTCAGAGACGCATGGCTTTACAATTTATAGAACTTCAGGCAGCATAATGTCAGGCTTGCATTAGTTTGTCCCCCAAGTCTCCTGGGTGGATGGACAAATGGACTCAGGTGGATGCTGTGTACACAGTGAGTTTGTCTCATTCAAAGGAATAGCTATAGGAATTCCCGATCTGTTCAAGGAATTACTAGCTAACCTACTCAATAAGAGGTAGACATTATGTTTATTGTATTGTTCAGGGAAGAAAAAACAAACTTTGTCCTTTGACCCAAAGAAAGAAATATATCATCCAACATTGTTCTGCATATGAACATCCTAAAAAGACAGTCTGAAACAAAAGACACACCAAGAAATATACAAATACAATGAAGAACAACCCTGAAATAATATCACAGACTTCATTTTTTTATTTTTAATTTTTAAAATCATTGTGTGATGCTGAGGATCAAACACAAGACCTTATGCGTGACAGGCAAGCATTGTACTACTCAGCAAGCATTGTACTACCCAGCCCTATCACTCACTTTAAATGATCAGGTTACAAAGATATTCAATTTTATTATTATTTTTTGGGTGTGTGTGGTACTGAGGATGAACTCAGGGACATTTTACCTATCGGCTATATCGCAGTCCTATTATTATTATCATTGTTATTATTATGATGATTATTATTTTGAAACAGTCTTAAGTTGCCAAGCTTGGCTTTGAACTTGAGATCCTCCTGTCTCTGCCTGCCAGGTGCTGGAGTTCCAGGCATGCACCACTGCACCCAGCTAAAGTTTTCAATTTTAAATAAAACACTTTAGCAATGAATAAAAGGCATAATGAGGACAGTTTATTTTACAATTTGAATGAAGATTTTTGCATGAAAAATTAATATTATTTAAACTTCAAGGTTGAGGAATTACATTCTGTCATTCTTTCAAAGAATATAATTTCAGTTTTTGTGTACAATATGTGATCATTCTTCTGATAACAGAGAGAATAAAGCTGTGATAACAATATTTATTTTAGAAATTCTGTAATGAAGTGTTTAATTGCTGAGAAAGATAAGAATTTCTTTTGTTGGAAAAATGTTTAGATTTCAGAATCTGAAAAAAAAAACTTCACAAATTTTTTCTAAAATTTTTGTCATTTCAGAAGATATGTCACATTCTTTAGCAGGATTTAACTCATACATTACCCATCTACCATCGAGTTAGGATTGATTACAGTGTGCAGACTCTGCCCCAAGAAAGATGAAAATCTACAAGTCCTCATGCTGTTATGGCCTATAGATAGTTGAATTGTTCTGCTTAAAGTGATGAAAATAGAGAAAATAGAGACATCCACCAAACTTCAGTAACTGAATATCACCCACTGTGGAATTTTCAGATTTAAGTTATTCCTCACACTTCTATCATATGCATACTTTTACAATGCCCCTTGCAAGGAATTGGGAGAGGAATGATAAGTAAGATATTGTCCATGCTTTTTAGAAACCTGTAGCCTGGGAAGAGAATATAAGAGAAAGTACCTTGGTCCAGCTGTGATGCACAGTCTATTTCCTAAAGCGTAGTATGTTGTTAAGAAACCAAAGAAGCCAGGTATTGTGGCACACACCTGGAATCCTAGTACTTGGGAGGTTGAGTTAGGAGGATCACAGGTTCTAGGCCAGACTCAGTATCACAGCGAGGCCTTGAACAACTTAGTGAGACCCTCTTTAAAATAAAAATAAAATGAAAAGGACTGGTGTTGTAGCTCAGAGGTACAATGCCCCAGGGTTAAATCTGCAGTACTACAATAAATAAATAAAGTAAACTTAAGGTTAATCAAGAAGAAGAAAAATAAAATGCTTTCTTCACATAAGCAGATTTTCTTCATCCTCAGAAACACCAAAGTTAAATCCTTGATGAAAAATAACTTGATGCAAAATGTACAAGAAGAAAAATCTGACCTTTTCAAGCTTTTATCTTAGAAAGTTGACAAGTTTCTTAACCTGTCTTTGCCTCATATATATATATATATATATATATATATATATATATATATATATATTTTAAATCTGAAAACAGAGATGATGACATTTTCTACCCTTGGTGTTGCTACGAAAAATAAAGAAGCACGAGATATAGCCTGGTGTGGTGGTGCACACCTGTAATCCCAGGACGTGGAAGACTGAGACAGGAGAATCTCAGGTTCATGGCCTCACCCATAACTTAGTGAGACACTGTTCCAAAATTTTAAGAAATATATATAAAATAGGACTGGGATATAGCTCAGAGGTAGAATGCCTATGGGTTCTACCCCTAGTGTCACACAAAAAAAGAAAAAAAGTACTATGTATTAATTTAGCATTCAGGAAAATTTAGATATCATGGTAATGTTGCTAGGTAGCATTTGTGATGCTACCTAGCAGTTTTCAAAACTGCTGTACCTGACCAAGTTAGTGCAATTATTCACTAGAATTAATTTTATTTTACACAGATATATATGAATTAATTTTAATTTCATGAATATATATAAGTGCAATTATTCACTAGAATTAATTTCATATATATTATATATGTATATATATATATATAATCTGTGTGTGTGTGTGTGTGTGTGTGTATGTGTGTAATACATAATTCTAGTCAGATATTTTTGGCTTTTTATCAGCTTTATTGAAATGTACCTCTTATATCAGAAATTCACCCATATTATGTAAATGTTGATATAAAGGTTATATGAAAGCAATTTGATGGCCAGGCATGGTGGTGCATGCCTCTAATCTCAGAATTTGGGAGGCTAGGCTCAGGCCAGCCTCAACAATTTAAGGAGACCCTCAGCAATTTATATAGACCCTATTTCAAAATTTAAAAAGTAAATAGGGATGGGGGTGTGGCTTGGAGGAAGAATACCTCTGTATTCAATCTCTCCACTACCATGAAACAACAAAAACACCAACAATAATAAAAAAAACACACACAATAATCTGACAGCTCTTACTGTATTCATTGATTTGTGCAACTATAACCACAATTAATTTAGAATATTTTATCATACTCAAAAAAACTATTTGCCCATTGTTAATTATTTCCCATTTTTCTTATGTGGGCAGAAGGGGTAACTTAGTCTAGTTTTTTTTCTATTTCTCCATTATGAACATTTCAGGTAAATGGAGGTATGTAATACGGGATATTTTGTGGTTGATTTTTTATACTTAGATAATATTTTCAAGCTCATACTGATACTGCATCACTTTTTACTGACAAGTAATATTCCATTTTGTGGATATACCACATTTTTCATACATACATCAGCCATTGGGTATTAGGGCTATTTCCACTATTTATCTGTGATAAATAATGCTGTTATGCATATCTGCATATACATTTTTCTTAGCATATTTTTTTTAGTTCACTTGCGTTTATACCTAGAAATGAAATTGATACTCTATGTTTAGCCTTTCAAAAACTGCCAGTCTTCCAAAGTGACTATGCTTTCTCACCAGCAACATATGAAGATACCAATTTCTCTACATCCTCACCAACACTTTTTATTTGCTGTCATTTTTATTACAGTCATCCTAGTGTGTTGAGTTTGAATTCCCCTAATGGATACTGATGTTGAATAACTTTTTATATGCTTATTCATCATTTCCATGTGTTATTTTGGATAAATATATCCTTTACCCATTTTAAATGGAATTGTTTATATTATTAAGGTGTAAGAATTATTTCTGTATTCTGTAATCAACATTTTTTTAAGACATGTGATTTGAAAATATTTTTCCCATTCTGTACGTTGTCTTCAATTTCTTCATGGTATCCTTTGAAGCACAGAGGATTTAAACTTTAATAAAATGTATTTTATTCTTTTTAATTTATTTTTGTTATGGTTTTGGTGTCGTAGCTAAGGATATTCTCCCTAGTCCAAGATAATGACAGTTCATTTTTACATTTTCTTCTAAGAAAGTTTTAGGGCTTGTATTTGAGTCTTTGATCCATTTTAGATCAACTTTTTATTTGTAGTATAAAGAAAGGATCCAAATTAATGCATTTTAGCATATGAATATCCAATTGCAACAACATCATTTATTGACAAGACTATATTTTCCCCATTGGATTTTCTTAGTAAAAGTTCATAACTGTAAGGGTTTGCTTTTGTACTTCCGATTATATTCAGTTGGTATATATGTCCATTCTAATTACAATAGCATATTACCCTATAGCTTTGCACCAAGTTTTAAAATTGCAAAGTGTGAGCCCTCCAACTTCATTCTTTTTAACTGTTGTTTTGACTGTTCTGGGTCCCCTATGTTTCTATAAGAATTTAAAGATCAGCTTCACCGTGTCTGTAAAAGATAGCTAAAATATGACATAGATCATGTTGAAAGTGTAGATCAGTTACCATGCTAACAATGTTAAATTTTCTTATTCACAAACACAAGACCACATACACACACACACACACACACACACACACACACACACACACACGTTATTTATAAACTTTTTTCCCATGTGGATTTGCATTACTACCTTAGTGATGCCTAAATTTTTTTCAGCCTACAGAAATTCTTTTATCAACATGTTATCAACTAATTTTCTATTTTTTTCATCCTAGAATATCTCTATTTCACTTTCATTTTAGAAAGATAGTTTTTTCTTTGTATGTAACATTCTTGGCTGCATTTTTCTGTCAGCACTTTATGTCATCCACTGTCTTTTGGTCTTCATCATCTCTGATGGCAAGTCTACTGTTAATCTTATTTAGATTTCCTTATATTCCTGTCTTTCCCTTTAACTCTTTTGACTATAATGTGACTTTCTGTAGATATTTTTCAAATTTATCCAATTTGGGGGCTATTTTGATGTTTAGATATGCAGATATCTGTCTTTTTCTTAAATTTGTGAACCTATCAGCCAGTATTTCTTTATTTTTTCCTGCCAATGTGTTAATTTCATTTCCTTTTGGTACTCTTATTACACAGTTGGTGCATTTTAGTGCCTTAAAACTCTCTAGTGCTCTGTTCATTTCTCTGCATTCTTTTTCTTTTCTCTTTTCTACTCAAGTTGTACAATCTCTATCTTCTAATTCACTAATCTCTTTTCTCTGCCAGCTCAAAAACAGCATTGAGTCTCTCTAGTAATATGCTCATTTCAGTTTTTCTACTTTTTGATTCTGCAGTTTCCATTTGGTTTCTTTTTAGAATTTCTACAGCTTTATTGATGTTCTGCAAAATGAGAACTGTCATCATATCTTCCTTTACTTCTTTAACCTTGGGTTCCTTTGGTTCTAAACCCACAATCTCAGACCCATCAGTAGCAATTTCTGTAGTCTACATTTTTTAAATCCTGTGTATGAATCTCACTTTCCTGTTTCTTTGTGTATGTAGTAATATTCTGCCAATATTTTGTAACAACTAAAAATACTGATCTCATCTTTGGAGTCTTGGATGTGCTGATTTTATTTGCTGGGTAATTTCTTCAAACATTTTTATGAAGTTTATGCCTCTACAGTCCTCAGCCTCTGATGGTGCTCCTCAGAGAGTGCAGTGTTGGCACAGACACATTTCTTTGGGATGGCATTGGTTTTACCAGTCTTCTCGTTGTCTCTATTCCTGATTTCTCTTTTGAGTCGCCTGATTTTGTTGATATCACATCCAGCTGTTTTTCTTTGTTAATGGTCAACTGTTTCCTCTAGTGTTTTCAAGATGCCTCATGTCATAAATAGATTCAGTGTGTAATCCAATTAAAGACATTCACAACCTTTGGGTCAGTCGTTGAAACTTATTCTAATGCCAGAAGAACTCTGCTTAGCTGCTTATTTCTCTAGTTCTCCTGGTAAACTTCTCTTTAATCTTTACTATACCTTGTTGGTACCACAGAAGCCTCAGCCTCATCTTATGGCTTATCACTAAAATATCTCCTGATTTTAAGGGCATTCATAGGCTTGAATTTCCCCAGGTAATTTTCCAAATTAAATCATTTTCTTAGGAAGTACTTTGAAGCTGTTTGGTTTTATAGTCTACTCTCTCCTTAGGCAAAATCTCAGTACCACTACCCTATAGCCACAGAAATAAGATCTTTGTTATACCTTCTGCAAATAAGAACAATTATATGCTCTTGCTGGTTTCTTAAGTTTCAGAGAAATTAATCTTTTCTCTAAAACTCATTCTTTTGGAGTAGTAACCACTTGTCCTCCGCTAACTGCTCTTGGCATAGCAGCTCCACTCAACATGGAGCTGTAGCAAAAGTGATTTTCAAAGGTATTGTCAGTCTACTAATTTTGGAGTAGAGTTTATCCACTGTGAGTGGGGGTTGGGTAGTAAACAAAAATTCCAGATTCTGGGCTGCTGTTAATGGAACCAGGGTTCCTGCAATATAGAGCTGGAGAGGATAAAGAATGTTGCAAACATGATACTTGCACTAGAAATTTTAGTCCTGGACCAAGCTGATGGGAAAGAATGTCTTGTGTTCTTGCCTATGACTACCATAAGTATGGCTTCCGTCAGGTGGACCTGGGTGGGAATGGAATATTTGGCTCTCATGACACATACACTTGCTGTTCTTATCAAGATTTCTTATATATTTTCATTAAATATTTTATCATATGACATATGCTCTTACACAATTTCTGAAGACTGTATATTATAGTAGTTATTGTTTTTAATAGTTATCACTAATCATGGCTCTTTTGCTTTAGAAAGGCTCCACAGGTCTCCTTGATCTTCCATTCTTGAAGTCATTTTATACTTTGTACAAAATAATGGTACAAAATATTCTTAATGCTATGTGTTTTGCAAGAAATCAACCATCTATTTCCAATCTGCCTCAATCAGTATAGCACGAATGAATAGCATTGTTATTCCTTCTACAAGGAGAGCAGTAATATGTTTTTACTGGTTTCTGAAAGTACAAGCAAAACAGCAAGCATTTCAACTTGAGCTAGAATGAGCATGGGGCTTTTAGAGAAACAACATTAAGACTCATGTTATTCTATAAAGGTCATTCTTATGAAGGACACTTGGCTTTCCTCATAAATATTTTCTCAAGACTACTTCTTGGGAAAACTCTTCAGGGTGTGGGGTCTCTATTGTGTCCCATCCTGCAATTTCAGTAGTAGAGGTGATCAGAAGGTGCCTTTTCCAATTGAAAAAGCCAAAATTATTAGAAGGCTTAGACTTCAGGCATTCAATTTTTGAAGACTGACCTGACATAAATTATTTTTTTCATTTTCATCTGAATGAGTTTCCTACTCTGTATTTTCAATCGAATTAAAGAAAATTACTTTTTTATGACAAGCACTGACTTTTGAGCATGTGGGTTAATTACAAGATTTCACCAAAGCCAGATTTTTATTTTAACATAATTTCTGCAAAGCCCTAGCCATAACTTTTGAAGAGAAATCTAGCCAAAAAAAAAAAAATGTTCAGAACAGTGGTGCTTAACCAAAGGAGATTTTACTCTTCTTCCCCCACCCCCTCCACCAAGGGAACTTTTGGTACTTTTAAGGTTGTATTTGCTTGTCACAATGAAAGGAAGATGCTAATGAAATATAGTAGGTCCAGACAAGGAATATTGTTAAACAGCCTACAATATGCAGGAGAGCCCCTCAGTGACAAAATATATTAAATAAAGAATTATTTGGCTCAAAATGTTGGTGATGCAAAGGTTAAGGAACTTTGATTCAGAGAAAATACAGAAGTTCTCATAGCATAAAACTCTTTATTTTGTTCTCCAGTGTTAAGGATTACCAACCAGTTCTCAATTCCTACATTTTAGTATACCTTAGAGATAATGCATATTCTAGTTTCATTAATCTGTTCAAATAGTTGGTTTTATAACAGGCCAATGGATGCTTTCCTTACCTTTTTCCAAGAGACGGTACAAATTAAAAACCTCCCTGTAGTTCAACACATCGTACCAGTGATTTTCCCTAGAGAAATAATCCTTGTTATGTATACAAATTAATAAATATTCAGCAAGAAAGTTCAAATGCAAGACACATCTTAGCAATGGCAATGTTGCCATCATAAACAAGACCTCTGAGTTTCATTCTTGATTTTCCTCATTCTTTCTAATATCCAAAATACCAATAAATATCCATTTTGCTTTTTCTTCTGTTGCATCCAACTTCCTAGATGGTCTGAATGCATTTTATTTCTAATATTCACACCACTCTATTATCTGCCTTCACATTGAATACGGTAGCCCCATATGACTCCTTGGATATACAGAAATGATAGTTTGTGACTTCTGCAATGAGACCTACCTTCCTCTCTTTGATTTCTTGCTCCAGGGAAAGCCAAATATACTGTATACTGAAGATACTCAAATAACTTATAATGAGGAATTAAAGCCACCTACCAACAACCAGAATCAAATTGTAAAGTATTTGGTTGAACCATTGTGGAAACAAATTCCCCAACTGTATTCAAGCCTGGAGCCATAACATTGTAACTTTTCATAAGTTAAGTATCAGAAGAATTTTCTCCAGGATCAAGCTGCTCTTTTGAAGGATAAAGAGAATGCAAGTATCAGTCTTATCTCCAACTCAAAGTCATACTTTATTCAGTACCTTGTTTGTCATCATTCTAAAGAAACTACACTTCTACAATGTTCTCCTGCTTGTTCCTCTGTTTCATGGTTAGGTGTCATATACTGCTCCGGGTCTTACATATTCACTAGAAGTCTCAAAGCAGGATGCCTATAGATTCATTTTTCAGTCAGTGGCTTTTAGAAGTGACTTATCTGTAAGGTATCCCAGCAAGTGATCCTGTTCTTTCTGTATTCTGAGACAATAGAGTACCAGGGTTGGAATTAAAACGATTGAGTTATTAATTAGCTGTTTTCAGTTAACCTAATAAAGACCTAATAGGCTAATTGTCCATTTCCCCTTCATACAAAATTAAGTCTTTCAATTTTCTCCACTGTTGGGCCCTCACAGAAATTTCAGTATTATTCAGAGTATCACAGTGCCCATAGTTTACATCAGGTAAACAAAACTATAGTTAATTTTGCAGTGAACATATTCTATTCCTGCATAAGGAAAAATAGAATGTCTGTGTTATCACCTGCTTCAGAAGAATAGGAGTTTAGAATGTTTGGTGCAGTTTTTTAAATAAAGGGATCAATGAATAAATAGTGAAACAAGGATTTCTTTACTTTAAATGTCTTTTTTTTTAACTTGACCCTATGGTCATTTTGTATAATTATTATGCATTCCAAAATGAAAGGTGATAGTTGAATCATCAGAAAACATGCATTAACTTTTAATATTTAGATCCCTAAATTAGCGTATGAAGCTATAAGGAACAAAGTTAATCTAGGTCTTGGCTTCTTTATATTCTCACTGATTGTGAAGGAAGGCTTTGTTAATAGACCAACTCAATCTGTGTACAGGGTTACCTACTATGGGGAGCTTGGGCAAGTGACTATATTCCCTGAACTTCAGGTGTATTTATTAAACATGAACAAATCATACCTAATTTGGAGTTAGTGTGGGAGTTAGCTGTAATTTGATTAAATAATGTATTTATGTAACTTGTATCCTTAACTGAATGCTGGGCACTCACTTATTAACTTGTTTGAAGTATTTTATCAAGAACACAAAGTTTAAGTAATTTCACTTAAAATAGATTAATTTTAGATAAGAAAATTCCTTATTCTTTGTTGTTCTTCAATAAAGAATGGAACTTTTCAAAATGATCTTTTTTATCTAAATAAGAGTACCTCAGTTACAATGGATTTATGGATGTGCCAGTCTGTACAGCTTGTGTGGCACACCTCTGCTACACTGATTGGCTCCATTTGGAGTTAGTGTCTTTTCTTCTGACCAGGGGAATTAGTGAAATGGATTTGGTGCCTTCTGAGTGGTGGTTGGTCCTGTGTCTATCAGTATTGTGTTAGTAGCTTTGTGTATGTTTTCCATAAAGAGTGCTTTCAGCTATTAATTCATTCAATAGTCCTTTCCACTCTGATAATTTCTGTTTGCAACTTAAATTATCCCCACCCAAATGTTGACTTATGAAACTGTGCCCACCTAAACATCCCTGTGTAGTCCAATCTCTCATCGGAGCAAAGGAGAAACTCAATGTACAATTTTGTTTGCATCTTGAGTCCATTTTGTACCAATGATTTACAATACACCATTCCATGAACTTTGCATGGTGCAAGTAAAAAAATTCTTCTATATCTGAGATGCAGTTTCAAAGGCTTGAGTTAAGATTGGTAAGAACAAGGGATGAGGATATGGTTCAGTGGTAGAGTGTTTGCCTAGCACACAGTAAAGGCCCTGGGTCTGGGTTCAGTCCCCAACACACACACACACACACACACACACACACACACACACACACCTGTCAGAACAGAAAAGTGGATTTAAGAGTATTTATCAAATCCATGAATGAGAAAGTAATTCCATATTCACTAGAGCCTTCTGTGTGTGTGTGTGTTTGTGTGTGTGTGTGTGTGTGTGTGTGTGTGTGTGTGTGTGTTTTACTGGGAATTGAACCCAGGGCATTCCACTACTGAGTCACATCCCTAGTCCTTTTTTATTTATTTACTTATTTTATTTTTAAATACTTTTACTGGTGCATCATAATTATACATGATAGCACAATTCAATGTGGTGCACAATTTAAAACAAGGTCTTGCTGTATTACCATGCACTGGTCTGAAACTTGTGATTCTCCTTTCTCAGCCTCCCAAGTACTGGGAGTACAGGTGTACACCACTGAGCCTGGCTCACAAAAGCCTTCTAAATAAAATGAATGCCAGCATTTTTTAGCTAAGGGTTCAATTAAGATTTAGTGTCTACGCTTTATGGAAAGTCCAAAAGGCAAGAATTCCAAGAAGAAACTTGTCAGATTCAGCAAAGTTTGAAGGCAGGTTGTGGAAAGCAATACTTCAACCATGAATGGATGATGAAAATGTCTGTACAATACTTCCATTAGCAGAAAATCACATAATTACATGATCAAATTCCTCTATAATGCTGTGATATTCTGATATGTATAAGCATTTAACAACATGCAAATATATATGCAATTGGTGTGTGTGTGTGTGTAGTGCAGGTGCATGCACACATTTCCTATCCAAAGTAACTTCACCTTTAGTTGAGGAAGGTAATATGATTTTCTTGCTCCTGTTCTTGAGATGAGGGATCCTTGTAATACTTTATTTTGTAAACATAGACCCTTCTCTTCTGTATAGCCCAAGTTTGAAGTAAAATGTCATATATCTCTGATTCAGGGAGAACTAAAGAGAGAATGATGTACCTAGAAACAAAGACTTCTCTCATTGTAAGGCGAGGGGAAATAGTCTTGTTAGAAAGGTATTAATGGGTTTCATTTTTATCTCGTCTATTTATCCCCTCATTTTTATCTCTTTTCTGACAAGTCTTTTCAAGAGGGTCCATTTCAGCTCCCAAAATAGAGTACCACCTTGGTTCTCTAGGGATAATCCAGGCCTACATTTTTCTGTACTTAATAGATAGAGATTCAACTATTCCACTCCTGGCTCCTAAAACCCAGATGGTATTTTTTTTTCTTTTTGTGGTACTCGAGATTGAATCTAGGTGTGTCCCACCCCTGAGCTACTAGATTGTCCCTTTTTTTTGTTTTGTTTTATTATAAACAGGGTCTCACTAAATTACTGTGCTCTTGTCTGTAATCATCAATTTTCTTGTCTCAGTCTCCCAAGTACTGAAATTATAGGGATGTACCACTGGGCCTGATTTCAGATGGTAATTTTTATAGGAATAATAACCAAAGAAGTAAGGAAGGGTTAAAATTTTACCATATGCTAAAAATAATCAATTTCCATGGAATTTAGAGTCCTCCTTCTCATTTCTCAGTAGTCTCCTAACAAACCACTTTGCATGGTATCATTTATGCTGTTTCTAAGCTTTAAATTACTTTCTATCATCTCAACCTCATGTAAAATGGTTTGACAAAGGAAAGTAATTGTTCCACCTTTCAGAACCAGTTAGCTCATTAATGCCTTCCATAATCCACTTTGAGGAACAATACCTGGGATTTGTGTTCCAAGACAGCTTCCCTGGCCTGAATCAGCAGACATTTCCATCTTCTTGGTGAAGCACCTGATCATTCCATAGAATAGCATCCCAGACTGGTACTGACCACTGTGAGTGATCTAACTTTTTGTCTCCTGATATTAGCATCATGCCATCAGTCTCTTTCCTTTAACATATGACACTTCCAGCAAACTATGTAACAAGTAATGTCAAACCCAATTACTAGTCTTCTAAAGCAAATCCTATATCATATTTCTTAATGAAAGACTGTTCAGATTGGATTCCTAGTTTCCACTTCAGAGAAAAATATATCTTATTTTTAAAATATTCTTTGTCTCTACCATGCTAATAACAATCTATCTGTTCAAGTGTATTGGGATGGATTGCTGTTTTCTCTTTATTCCCTGTGGGTTTGTTCTCATTAATCAGGAAAAACCTTCAAGGTAAAGTTTGGCCCTAAGTGTTGCTGTTAAAAAAAAAAAAAAAAAAAAAAAAAACTCCTACCTGAAGTGTTTGCAAAAGATTGACTGTTCCCAGCTGATGAAGGTTCCCCCCAACCTCTTTATTACTATTGTTTGCTTATTTGTTTTGGTCCTGTGAGGGTGCTATTGGTTTTTTTCTTAATGTTTATTACTTGGAGAATTAGAGAGAAACTATAGTAATTTAAAAGGGTTTTTCTCCTACCAACTTTTGAGAGATGTATGCAGAAATTAAAGAATCTACACAGAACGTTAAAAGGAATACATTCAAGTTGAACCTATTAATTCCTTAAGTTGTCAAAGAAAAAAAAATCTGTCAAATTATTTTTGACATTCTATACAGTTTATTTTTATAATTAGTGCTGCTATATTCAGGTTGCTGAATTAGGTCCATTTCTGAGTATTTTATTCTTGCAGAACATGAGTGATTACCAGTGAAAACCAGCTAGGATGAAGAATTATAATTGGATAAAAATTTTAAAGGAGTGAATTAATTATTGGGAACTATAATTAATCAGGGTTATTCTTCTCAAGGTTAGCACTTTAAAAAAGTATTTTACAGGTAATATAAAATGCCTCACTTAGTTAAAACCTTTTATAATGATGATAATACACCTTATCAGAAAGGCAGAAAGAAATCCCTTTTACATGAAATCCCTGTTTTGTTTCATTTTGTTACCTTTGCTCTCTCATCAATCCAGTGGTCAGCCAGCAGAACAGAAGGCAGGATAATTGGGTTTGGAGTCTCACCACTTGCCTCTGGAAACTTGGAGAGCCTCAGTCACAAGTGACACCGGTTTTGGCACTGTCATGCCAATTCCTAATGGACATTTGTCCACTTTCTCCAAGCCTTTGCCTTATATGTCAGCCTGCCTGTCAAGCAGTTGTTCAAAAGTGACTCATTAGTGGAGTGCCCAGTTTGCTCTCGATGAATTTACATTTTATAAACTTGAATCACTTTTATTATTTTTTTTTTCTTTTCGAGATGAGGGTTTTTCTCTTCTGTCCAGGATGATCTGGAAGTCATCTAAATTCTCAGCCAACAAGCCACTCCAGCTCAAAACTCACTGGCCAGTCCTGACCATGTGGCCCTGCTGCACAGTGAGGGACTCACTGTGTTTCTTTATCCTATACCCAGAAAGTGGTAAGAACCAGAAATATTTGACTACCTTAATGTCTACCAAAATAGTTCAGTAAAGTCCCACACAGAGGGACTAACTTGTTCATATATATGTCTTTTATATTACCTTTACTTACCAATTTCATTGACCAAAGTTGCTATTTGGTGGACCAAGAATGAGAAAATTTTGTTTAAAAGAATATATTGAAGACAGACCCCAGTAACATCTTGGGATCAGGAGACGTTGGACAGAATTGAATAGGTAATCACCTCTTGTGTCCTCAGGGACTGCTGTATGTCAGACACTGGGGTAAAAACTGGATGAGATGCAGATTATTTCCTTTGACGTTTTCATAGGCAAGTTGAAACATCATAATCTGTGATAAGTACTACTGCCATCCGCTGTCTTCAGAATGCTGAGTTAGTGGAGCATCACTGGATGAACCCCTGCCAAAAGCAAGTCATGGCAACTTGTCCTCATTCCAATAGGACACTTCAGATTTCTCCTTTTTGGTTCCAGTGAAAGAGAAATAGACAGCTTACATATTTATTTAGGGATCTTTAGAAGAATCATAGTGATTTCAATTTTTAACCTGGCTATTTCTAATCATGTTTCAATGTCACTGACACAAAACTCTTCAATATTTTTTCAACCTAGTTTTCTCTCAATATATTGTGTAATTTTTATAAAACAGATAGGCACAAACATAGATGACTTAATAATGAAATGTCCAGAGCTATCTATATTAGTCTGTGGAAATACATCTGTATATATACATCTTATTCACATGTGTGATATTTCTATGGATTATCATTAACAGTATCATAATATATATCTTAGTACATTTAATGCTCTTAAATTGAGTGTGTGATTCCACTTTAAAGTAGTTCTCAATGTCATAAGTATTTTTGCATGTCACAGTACTACACAAATCATTTTAATAGCTGAACTGTGTACAGTTGCACTATGATTTAATCATTTTCATGTTTTTGAGCATTTAGATTGTTCTAAATAGTCTAGTGTAAATAAACAATATTCAATTCTCATCACTATAAGTATATACCCTGTTCAACTTCAGTTATTTTCTTTTCATAAATGCCCAGGTATAAAATTACTAAATCAAAATGTATGTACGATTTTAGATTAATGATGGATCATGCCTATATATCTTTCATACTATAGAGCAGTGTATACTACCACCAGAAATGTGTAAGGTAACCCCCTACCCTAGAGACTTCTAGGTGTTGATTAGGGAGTTGTGTGGAATTGCTAAGGAAAGACCTACAGTTACAGATTCTTTCTCTCATTTATAGCAGCAAAAATTGTATAGACAGGCAGTCGGGGATATATAGAGTCTCCTTGAGATCGCCAATGACCTGTGATACTTCTGTCTGTCATATTTGTATTATTTTCTAGAATGTAGTCTCATTCTTTGATTTTGTCTTACAACCATAATATGGATATTATAGCACCAGTTATACCTACATGCACATCAATGAGTTAGAATGAAAGAGGGTGGGAAATGGATATGTAAAATTGTGAAACCTTGTTACCTGAGGAAGCTCTCCTAAAAGTGCTCACTTTAGAAAGCCCTACTGCATGGTTGGTATTTACTTGTCATTGGTTACCCCTGTTTGTACAGGAAAGTTGGAAATATAGTTTTTAGGCAGATATATTTCTGCATCTTGAAATATGGGTGGTCTATAATGAGAGAACATTAGAAAATAGATTTTGAGTAAGAAGTGAAAATATTGTGTGTACATATACATAAGAATATATAAATTTAGCTTGGCATGGTAGTGCATACCTATAATCCCAGTACTTGAGAGGCTAAGACATGAAGAGCTCATGTTCAAGGACAGCCTCAGCAATGTAACAATACTCTTAGAATCCTAGCAAGACTCTGTTTCAAAAGACAAAAAAAAAAAAGATTGGGGTATAGCTTTGAGATAGAATATCCTTGGGTTCAATCCCCTAGTACCAGTACCCCCACCCCCAAACACAAACACACATATACACTATATATATATATAATATGTATATATATTATATATATATAAAATAAACCCAGAAGTGGTATTGCCGGATCATATGGTAGGTTCGTTCCCATTCGTCTGAAGATCCTCCATATTGTTTTCCAAAGTGGTTGCACTAATTTGCAATCCCACCAACAATATATTAGGGTTCCCATTTCTCCATACCCCCACCAACATTTGTTGAGGTCTGTGTTTTTTATGATTGCCATTCTGATTGGAGTTAGGTGAAATCTCAAGGTAGTTTTAATTTGCATCTCTCTGATTGCTAATGATGTAGAACATTTCTTCATACATTTATTGGCCATTTGTATTGCTTCTTTTGTGAAGTGTCTATTTAGATCCTTTGCCCATTTTTTAATTGGGTTTTTTTTTAGCTATGATTTTCTTGAGTTCTCTGTATATCCTAGATATTAGACCTCTATCAGAAGAGTAGCTGGCAAAAATTTTCTCCCACTCTGTGGGCTCTCTTTTGAGGTTCTTGATAGTTTCCTATGCTGCACAGAAGCTCTTCAGTTTAATGCAATCACATGTATTGATCTTCCTTTGAGTTGCTTGTGCTTTTGGGGTCTTTTTGAGAAAGTTTTTACCTGTGCCTATGTGTTCAAGTGTTGTTGGTCCTATGCCCTCTTCAAGTAGCTGCAAGGTCTCTGGCCTCACTTCCAGGTCTTTGATCCACCTTGAATTGACTCTTGTGCAGGGTGAGAAAGTGGGGTTCATTTTCATTTTCCTGCATATGCTTAGCCAGTTTTGCCAACACCATTTGTTAAAGAGGCTATCTTTTTCCCAGTGTATATTGTTGGCTTCTTTGTCAAAAATCAATTGACTGTAAGCATGTGGTTCTGTTTCTGAGTCTTCTATTCTGCTCCCTTGGTCTGTGTGCCTGTTTTTGTGCCTATACCATGCTGTTTTTATTACTGTGACTTTGTAGTAGAGTTTGAAGTCAGGAATTGTGATACCTCCTACATGGTTCTTGTTGCTAAGGACTTCTTTGGCTATCCTGGGCTTTTTCTTGTTCCAAATGAAATTAAGGACTGAATTTTCTATGTCTGTGAGGAGTGACCTTGGTAATTTCATGGATATTGCATTGAATCTGTAGATCATTTTTGGGAGGATGGCCATTTTGATGATATTTATTCTGTCTATCCAAGAGCATGAAAGATCTTTCTATCTTCTAAGGTTTTCATCAATTTCTTTTTTCAACTTTTTATAGTTTTCCTTATAGAGATTTTACCTCTTTGGTTAGGTTTATCCCTAAGTATTTTATTTTTCGTGATGCTACTGTGAGTGGAATTGTTTTCTGGATTTCTTTTTCAGTGGATTTATGGTTGGCATACAGGAAAGCTTCTGGATTTTTTAAGATTGATTTTGTATCCAGACACTTTGTTGAATTTGTTGAATTCTATAAGTTTTTTGGTTGACTTTATTAGGTTTTCTAAGTATAATATCATGTCATCTGCAAAAAGGCATAGTTTTAGTTCTGCTTTCCCTATTTTTACCCCTTTGATTTCCTTCTCTTGACTTATTTCTCTGGCTAGAGTCTCAAGTACTATATTGAACAGAAGAGGTGATAGTGGACATACTGGTCTTCTTCCTGTTTTTAGTGGGAACTCTTGCAGTTTTTCTCCATTTAATATGATGTTGGCAGTGGGCCTATTATATATTGCTTCTATTATTTTGAGGTACATTCCTTCTATTCCGATATTGTGAAATGCTTTTAGCATGAATGTGTGTTAGATCTTGTCAAATGCTCTTTCAGCATCAATTGAGATGATCATTTGATTTTTGTCTTTGATTCTGTTTATGTGGTGAATTACATAGATGTTGAACCAGCCTTGCATCCCTGGGATGAACCCGACTTGGTCATGGTGTATAATTTTCTTGATTGATTTGGAATGCGCATTGCTAGTATTTTGTTTAGCAGTTTTGCATCTAAGTTCATCAATGATATAGTCCTATAGTTTTCTCTTCTTGAGCTGTCTTTATTTGGCTTTGGTATTAATGTGATATAGGCTTCATAGAATGTGTTTGGGGGGGGTCCCGTTTCTTTTTATTTCACAGAATAGTTTGAGGAGTATTGGGATTAGGTCGTCTATAAATATTTTATAGAATTCACTTGGAAAACCATCTGGCCCTGAGATTTTGTTTGATGCTAGACTCTTTATTGCTGTCTCCATCTCCTTGATTGCTATTAGCCAGTTTAAGTTTTATATATCTTCTCAACTCAATTTAGGGAGGTTATATGTATCTAGAAATTTGTCAATTTCTTCTAGGCCTTCCATTTTGTTGGAGTATAATTTTTCAAAATAGTTTCTGATGATCCTCTGTATTTCCATACTGTCATTGGTAATATCACCTTTTTCATCTCTTATTTTGGTAATTTGGGTTGATTCTCTCTTTCTTTTGGTTAGGATGGCCAATGGTTTATCTATCTTGTTTATTTTTTCAAGAAACCAGCTTTTGGTTTTGTTGATTTTATGTATTATTTTTTTATTCTGTACTTCATTAATTTCTGCTCTGATTTTCATGATTTCCTGTCTTCTACTAGCTTTGGGGTTGGACTGTTCTTGTTTTTCAAGTGCTTTGAGCTGTGTCATTAGGTTATTTATTTGGTGGTTTTCTGTTCTTATGTGGGCACTCAGTGCTATAAATTTTCCTCTTAGTGCTGTCTTCAAAGTGTCCCAGAGGTTTTGATATGTTGTATCTCTGTTTTCATTTGTTTCTAGAATTTTTTAAAATTTCTCCTCTTATTTCTTCTATGACCCAATCCTCATTCAGCAATGTGCTGTTCAGTCTACATGTGTTTACCTGGTTACTCTGGGTCTTCTTAGAGTTGACTTCTACTTTCATTCCATTGTGGTCTGAAAACATGCAGGAAATTATGTTGCATTTTTTTAATTTGCCAGTGCTCACTTTGTGGCCCAGAATGTGGTCTATTTGGAGAAGGTTCCATGTACAGCTGAGAAAAATGTGAATTCAGCTATAGTTGGGCGAAAAAGTCTATATGTGTCTAATAGGTCCATTTGGTTTATGGTATTGTTTAGGTCTAAGGCATCTCTACTGACCTTTTGTTTAGAAGATCAGGCCAGTGATGTGAGAGGAGTATTGAAGTCTCCAATTATTAGTGTATTGGGATCTATATGTGTATTTATATCATACAGAGTTTGTTTTATGAAAGTGGCTGCACCTATGTTTGGGGTATAGATATTGATAATTGATATTTCCTCTTGCTGGATTGTTCCTTTCACTAGTAAAAAATGCCCTGCTTTGTCTCCTCTGATAAGCTTGGGCTTGAAGTCTAATTTATCTGATATCATTGTTGCTACTCCTGCTTGTCTTCGAGTTCCATTGGCCTGGATTACCTTACTCCAGCCCTTCACCTTTAATTTGTGGTAATCTTTGCTTGTAAGGTATGTTTCTTGCAGGCAGCATATAGATGGATTCTGAGTTTTGATCCATTTTGTCACCTTGTGCCTTTTTATTGGGGAGTTGAGACCATTCATATTCAATGTGATTATTGAGAGATGATTTTTAATTCCTAACATTTTGATTTTTGACTTCTGTTTTTGGTGGTGTTTATTCTTCTTTGCTTAGTTGTTTGTTTCCCGGAAATTATTGTTTCTCTGGTTCTGACATTTACTTGTTAATTCTTCTTTGTAGTTAATTTCATTGAGTATTTTCTCTAGTGCTGGTTTGGAAGACATACATTCTTTCAGTTTCTGTTTGTCATGGAAGATTTTTACATCCCCGTCAATTTTGAGAGAGAGTTTTGCTGGGTAGGAGAATCTTGGCTGCACGTTATTTTCTTTCAGAGTTTGTAATATGTTACTCCAGCCCCTCCTGGCTTTCATGACTTGATTTGGGAGGTCTGGAGTGATACTAATTGGTTTACCTCTGAATGTCACTTGGCCTTTTACTTTTGCTG
Source organism: Graphiurus murinus (assembly GCA_004027655.1). Classification (NCBI taxonomy): domain Eukaryota; kingdom Metazoa; phylum Chordata; class Mammalia; order Rodentia; family Gliridae; genus Graphiurus; species Graphiurus murinus. The sequence goes on along the minus strand of PVLC010002202.1, from coordinate 75,821 downwards.
CCTTTAGAATTCTCTCCTTATCCTCTACATTAGTCAACTTGATTATTATGTGACATGGTGAACCTCTTCTTTGGTCTTGTCTAGAAGGAGTTCTATATGTTTCCTGTACCTGTGTGTCAACTTCTCTATGTTTGGAAAATTCTCTGATATTACTTCTTTAAAAAAGATTGTTTATTCCATAAGTTTCAACTTCTAATCCCTTTTCTCTGCCTATTATTCTTAGGTTAGCTCTTTTAAAATTGGTCCAGATCTCATCAATATCTAATTCATACCGTCAAATTTATTTTTCTAAATTATGGATTCATTTTTGGAATGGTCATCTTCTAAGAGTGATATTCTGTTTTCCATGTGGTCTAATCTACTGTCTATAGTTTGTATTGATGCCTTCACTTCAGTTATTGCATCTTTCACTTCCTTTTGGTTCTTTTTCAGGTCTTTAGATTCTTTGTTTATTTCTTCCTTTATTTCTTTCCAACTCTCCCTACATTCTTTCCGAAAATCCTGCATTGTTTCTAGTATTAGAGATCTGAATTGTTCTTCTGGTAATCTCTGCCATTCTGGGTTGGTGAGATCTGTTATTGAGGGGTTGTGGTGGCTCACTTTTTCTTTGCTATTTTTCCTTCTCATGGTTCTCCTGTTCTTAGATTTAAATCTTTGCTGCTCTTGCAAGTTTTCTCATCCAATCTCTGCAGCAAGGGTTTAGAAGTGACTGATGGTATATCCAGGAACAGGTTGTGTTCAGTGGTAAAAGTTGGGTGAGAAGTCACAGTGATGAATGTAAGAATAGGGTAAAGTAGAGTGTATGGTCCAGTGGAATAAGTGGTTGAGAGTGTTGAGGTGATATATCGTAGAGATTAGAGATAGTAGATATGTCAGGGGATTCTGGTAGTCAATGTAGAGTTTTAAGTGTGGAAGTATGAAATGGTCTTGAAATGAGACAGCAAAAAAAGGAAAAGAAAAGAGAAGAGAAAAAATGTTGAGGAGAAGAATATAGATGGGAGAGAGGGAAGGAAGCTTGTAAAAGGGATAAGGAGGAGATTCAACAAACTAAGCAAAAAAAAAAAAAATAACAAAGCAACCAATCGTCCAAACAAACATAAATAAATCAAGGCAATACAAAATGAAAACAGAGTAAAAACAAATAAAACATACCATACACACACACACACACACACACACACACACACACACACACACACACAAAATAACAACAACAACAAAAAACAAAACACAAAACACAAAAAACAATGGCAACAACAAGAAACAGAATCAAAAACCCTGCTGGTTTGTAAGTACAGAGCTTAAATTTTTGAGTGTGTCTCTGGCACTCTTATTTGCTCTCTCTTTCAGTGCAGGCAGGGGGTTCCACTGATGCCTCTCCTGCTGCAAGCTTGTGCTCTGCACTCTCCACAGGGCCTGTCTGCATCTCTCTCTCTGCTTTTGCTGGTGGCAGGAGTGTAGACTATATGCTGAGCATTTTCCAGGGTGCCTGGAAGTTCTTTATGCTCTGTGTGCACTGGGACCCTCCCGCATTCTACTCTATCCAATCGCTTGAAGATTGAGAGACTGAGTCTGCGCTTTGTATAGGGGCCCCTGCACCCCAAGGGTGTAACTTACAGATCTCTGCTGCTCTGGTTCCAGGTGTTCTTGATCACTGTTGCTCCTGCGGGGCTATGCTGCCTGCGTAGGATGTGAAATTCTGTAGTTGCTTACTCCACTTCTGGTCGTTAGGTGCTCAGGAGGTCGTTGGGGGTCTTGGTCCTAATAGATGCTGCTCCTTGTGACTGCCAAGATGGTGGCTGCCAAGATACGGCTGGCAAGATGGCAGCTGCCGGTTTGCAATGTACATCACTGCTGCGTGAGCGCATGCGCGCACCAGCTCCTTTGTTCTCCCTGGGTTCTGTTCAGCTGTTTTTGTTGGTCATTCACTTTTTTTGCTGCTTTTCTTTTCTTTCCTTCTGTCAAGAAGCTGCATTTGTGGCAGTTTTGATTCAAGCTCTGCAGTGCAGTTGTTTGCCGTTCAAGCTCTGGTGAGAGAGGTGAACTGGGGTGGTCCCGTGGGGGCTTCTGCTGGTCATATCATGGGTTCTGGTGGCTGTGGAAGGTCGGAAGGTGTGGGGGTACACTGCCTGGTTAGGATGTGGAGTTCTGGAGTTGCTTACTCCGCGCCTGGTTGCTGTGCTGCAGCTGGGTGGCCAGCTTAAAGGCTTAAAGGCCACTGTGGTCATGGCTCCATGGCTTGGGGCCACCACTGTGCGGTCAAGCTTTCTGAAGTCTCTCCCTGGGCGGCTTTCTGGCGTCCCTTAGATTGTACTTCAAATCTCATTGTTTTCTTCGCTTTTTTGTTGCTTTTTTCCTCCATCAAGAAGCTGCTTTTATGGCAGAGTTGATTCGAGCTCACAGTGCCTGAGGAGAGGTGTTTCGCTCAGACGCCATCTTGGGCTCTCTCTCCAAATTTAAGTCTTTATCAGGTCAAAACTGTATCTTTTTTGTTTTTACCTTTTAATCAGGATTTACTAATCAAATAAGTAACTTTACGCAAAGAAGAATTATAAAGATATATTTTAAGTTCAAATGATACCTGTATAGCTAAATTAATTATCAAATGAACCTTTATTTTCTCTACAGAAAATAAGTAATAATTTATTTACCAATCAAAAAACCTTTAAAGGAGGTATTTTAGAGTATTTTGAAAAATCACTGAGAAAAAATGACCTGCAAATCCTGATTGAAATGATAAATGATCTTTCAAATTACTAAGTCACTTGTGGCAGGTTCCCTAATAGTTTAATCTACTCTTCTAGTACCTCTCATTATACCTTTTAATAATAAAATATCCCTGAAGGTAATTATTACTCCAATTTGGTTTCTTAGAGCCCTGTCTCTGACAAACTTTCTTTATGTGGCTTTTTTTTTTTTAATAAATAAGCCACAAAATAAGTGTGGTAATGTTTTTGTTTTTTTTTTTTTTTGGAGGGAGGGAATGTTAATTTGGAAATTTTCAACACAGTTAAATCATTATAAAATTCTATTTTTGACAGTATCCTTTCTATGAAAGAGTCAAATTAACAGTCAATGAAGTGAAGCAAAGCAAAACAGTACCTGACTGGAAAAGTTCTGAAATTGAAGCATGATGTCCAAGTCTCTCTTTCAATCTAGAATCTTGAGTAAATTTTTGAAACTTCTGAGTTGTAGATACCCTTTAACAAAAAAGTGGATGAAATATGTAATTTATAGGTTTGAGTATGAATATATATGGTGATAGATACAGAGGTACTTTATACATAATAAAAATTCGTTCAAACGTAAAGTGATATTATATTAGCAACACATTTGTGAAAGGAGAAGCATTTACTATATGCTTGTTTTCCTTGAGGCAAAAGGCACAACAATATAGTTTTAGATGTTATAGACTTCATAAATAAATTTCTGGAGGGCTTTTAATGTTATTGATTCTCCAATAAGATATTGAAATATAGAAAAACAGTATACCCTGAACTTCTCTCTTGGGATCTACTAGAACTCAATCATAGAAATATATAGATAAGTTATAGTGTTCATGCATAAAATTTGATACATTTCAAGGATATATACTTATTTAATAAAAGAGTACAAAATCTCTTTTTAGAAACTCTTAAAATATAGGAAATTGAGGTTTAATAATGTCAATTACCTTCATCTGGACTCAGGATTGGGTAACTGTGCCTTTAATTCCAAATCAATACATACAGTACAATATTTCTCTGGTATATATGGAGTATGAATCTTTACCCAGTGATACTGTAGTCAAGGAATTTGCCCTGGTAGCATCCTCTACTATGGTGTCAGTTCAGCTCCAATGAGAAAACTAGAAACTATAGTAGGAATTTCTACAGAGAGAGTTAAAAATAAGAAATTGGTTATGCAGGTGCTAGAGAACTAAACTCACATGAAGGGATCAGTGAAGAATCCAAAGACAGCAAAAGTAGTAGGTAGTCCTTCCTCTTGAACTGCAGGGACAAAGTAACTGGGGTTACCAGACATGGAAAGATTGCAAGCATGGCTCTAAGAGCTGGAACTAAGGTCTGAGAGAAGGTGTACTGCCTACCTGATACAATAGGGTTCACAGATCTGAGAGTCTTGCTTTTCAGGAAGAGACTTGCCAGGTGCAATTGTTGTTTCTGAGGGAACACAGTGAGTTTGGTTCAGAGAGGTCTGAGAGCTCAGGGGGCTGTCAACTGATTGCTGCTGCAGAAACCAGAGCTGCTTATTGAAGGAAGTTGGGGATGCCCTGCCCTTATTATTGTTGCAATATAATTGGTGTATTAGCACTAATTACTAGTTGCCATCACTTTTCCTCCTCTTTTTTCTTCCCCTCAACAAAAGCAAAGTGTTTGCCAGCCCAGCTTCAGTATCTTTTGTGATGTACAATTTGAAGAATGGAGGGATGTAGGTAGGACTTCGTAAGTGTGAAGTGAGAGAAGAAAGATAAGTCTGGAATGATTCATTCTATCCACAAAGGAGAAAAAAACAGAGAAGGAGAAAGAAATGGCATTACACTGGGGTCAGAGAAGACAGCATGAGATTTCAGGCTTTGAAGTACTTTAAAACCAGTATAGGATAAGAAAGAATTAGAAATTGGAGGGAAGAATTTGCAGAAGTTCTCATGTGAGACTTGAGTGTTCTCTGAGAGATGCAAATGAACAAATGAAAGCTGAGTTTGTTTTTTGCTTTTTGGTCTGGTGGATACATTTTGTCCCATACAGGAATTGAGCCCATGAGTTTCAGTGTTTATTATCTTCACACACAAGAGAATTTCAGTACATCGTTATAATTCTGTAGAAAATACTTATACATGTTCTTTCTCATATAATTCTTTCATGATGTTTCACATTTACATTAAGCACCAACAGAAACCTATCCAAATAAAACATCTTTTTCATGTTAAGGAAGGGAAGATAAAACCATGGAACAGAAAGGATGAAGCTCAGTAATCAAAAGTAAAGCCTTATTAAAATTCTGCATCAGTTGAATCTGTGGGTGTCCTTTACTTAATACAGTGTTAGCACAATTAAAAAGTAAAAATGATACTATCTGAATGTGAGTAGATGTCATAATGATTAATTATGCTGATTATTTCCTACCGACATCTCAAAAACCACATTTTTTCCTACTGACATCTCAGTAAAAGAAAGCACTCAACTCCCTCATGTTACTTAGAAATAGGAAAACACCTTAAAATCTTACATTAAAAAAACATACACAGTTAACAAGCAGGTTTCAAACTTTAGAAAGGCAAGTGAATATAAAATAGACATTTAGGGTTAGCTTGTGTTACTACTATAGAATCTTTTTTCAAATTCCTTTTGGCTTCTGGTTTGAATTTTTTTAAGTATACCTGTCACTGAGATGGCTTTCATCTGCACTCTAGCACAAATATACATTAAAAGTGAAAATGAACAGTCAAACAATAATTGTAATTTACTTTCAATCAGAAAGCGATCCTGGCTTAAGACCTTCTAGGTTTTTTTTAGCACCTCAATTAAGATCTTCTTAGAGGAAGGTTGCCATATCGCCACAACAACCATGTGACAAATTGTAGTAAATTTGGTTAAATCTTTTTTTTAAGTTTTAATTTTTTATTCATACATTGTAAGCATACATCTTTGTTAGGTACAAATTGATAACCATATATAAGCTCACAATTCTCATTTGACCCCTTGCGTGAATTCCCGCCCTGCTCTCTTGCCCTCCCTCCCTCTCAAGTTCAATTTAGTGAGTAACCTTGATATACATTAGATCTTTAGTTACAACATTGGATAAAAAGGCATCACTAAAAGTACTTTATTCTACACATGTAGAGTCGTTGGCTTTTCCTAAGTTTTGGTTTCTTCACCTGCTAATAGGCAAAACAGTGAATCTGTTGTAAACTTGCTATAAGAAATGAGTGAAATAATGCTTTTATATGATGGGACCATGACTGATAATACTAATACGTAATAGGCTTATTATTAGCAATGTATGGCACTTAGTATCAAGATTACTTAGTGTGGGGATTCCTGAAGACTTTGGAGTCATTTTACCCGTTGGCCAATTCTGTTCTTAAGAACTGTCTTTCCCACAAAGATCAATGCATGGCATTCATTTATTTCATTAATTTTCATAGTGAGTTTAAACAAATATGCTTTTATGTTCAATAATATTTCTCACAACGCAGTTTCTCTTCCACTCATAACAATATGGGTAGACGTTACTCACACATGTTCCAAAACAAGACTTCTTGACCTAAATGTTTTTGATATTGTTATGATTACAAGATAATTGTGTACCAAAATAACATTAATAAAAGTAGTCAGAGCTGGGCGTGGTGGTACACACTTGTAATCCCAGCATTTGGGAGGCTGAGTCCGGAGGATTTGGGTTTGCGGCCAGCCTCAGCTAACTAGTGAGGCACTCCACAACTTAGTGAGACCCTATTTCAAAAAATAAAGAATAAAAAATAGGGCTGGAGTTATAGCTTGGAGGTAGAATGCCCCTGAGTTCAATCCCCAGTACTGCCCTAAATAAATAAATAAATAAATAAATAAATAAATAAATAAATGTACTCAAATATCCTATTCTTCTGACTTCCCATTCCATAGTCACCAATGCTTCTGTAAATTCTCTTCTTTACTTTTTGTTTTTTTTTTCTCTTTATGGTAAGCCTTCGTGACTTCCCATTCCATAGTCACCAATGCTTCTGTAAATTTTCTTCTTTACTTTTTGTTTTTTTTCTATTTATGGTAAGCCTTCATTCTTTTAGTCAATGAATTCAAACATTTCATCTATACCATCTCCTTTTGCCTTTTGTCTTCTGCCCCTTCTTCCTGTAATCCTTTCCTTAAAAAAAATACATACACATTACTTGTTTGAATTACACCTTTTGAAACACGAACACACACACACACACACACACACACACACACACACACACATCTGGGAACCTCTTTGGATAACCACCCATGGTTAAACACAAAAAGCATAACTAGAGGTGTCAATAAGTGTGAGCTCCCTCCTCTGTACAGAGAAGGTGAAGAAATTGAAACTCCAAGGTAGTTAAAGAAGCCCCAGGCCACACTGTGGCTAGGGGGTGCTGAAGTCTTTTGTGCTTTCAGAAGCCTGATCTAAGACTGTATCCAAGGTAGCCTGTTCAGTAAGTATCTCATAAATATTAATTGAGCACCTTCTATGCACCTGTTACTATCCCAGGTCCTGGTAATATAGCTTTGAAAAAAACCAACAAAACCTCCATCTTCATATTGCTTAGTGGTGGGGAACAGATAAGCAAGTAAATATTTAATAAAATGTCAAGGAAAGACAACTTCTAGGAGGAAATATAAAAATACGTAAGATGATACAGAGGGTCACTTTTATATTGCTGAGCAAATGGCCTTATTGACTTTTATCATGAGAGGTCAGAGCATTTTTGCCCAGTGCACTTTTTGGTATCACAGTTCCCAAGAAAAACACAACTCAGTCAAGCACTGTGTGGAATGATGTGCCCATGTAGAGAAGGGACAGAGTAAAGTCAGTTTAGGAGTTGGCATCTGTCCCTCATGGCCAGGGGAGCCCACTTAGAAGCTGATGCAGAACAACACTCATTCCTCTAAGGGGACAGATAAAGTAATGGGATGGGTCAGGAGGCATAGAAAGCATACCCTTGAGCTGAAGAAAGGCTCACAAATTGAGTCAGAGGTAAGGATGACCTTCCTGTCAAGTTGTGAAGTCCAGGATTCTGTCCCTTAGTGAACACATGTTCCAGGGTGAGGCTGGTTCTCATTGGCTTGGGAGGGGTTGGAAGATTGTGGAAATAAGACTGCTTTCCCAGGCACACATCTCGTCCTACCTCCTCTGCAAGGTGTTCTTAGGCTTCCTGATGCTGGTGCATAGGGTGTCTTCTTTCTTTCTTTCTTTATAACAAGTCTTGCTACTTGACCATTGATCTGGCCAGCCCTCAATTCCAAACATATCTTTTTACATCTCAGGCTCAGTAGGCTTTTGTGTATTGTTCATTAGCATGGCACTCCCTGATGTTGAGCAGACTGGTCTTCACTCTGGAGGCAAAGAAGATTTCGCAGGGGTTACTCCCACACAATAGCTTTAAAACAATTCACCTTCTTAACTGTTCTCCTTCCTATAACTTCTTCTTGAGAACTTGTCCCCAGTCCTTCTTCTTAGCTCCTTGTTCACAGTGCTCATCTCTGGCTGTCCTAAAGCAGGTAAACTATTACCCAGCCCAAATCTCAGTGTGATATATTGCCTGTTTGTAAAGACTTCAAGGGATAATTTGAGAATATAGAGATTCAGTGAGGTGAAGAAGCATTTTATTTTTTTGCTGGCTATGCATTCAATGTTTATCCATGCCTGTCTATGTACCTATTATCCATCAAAGCATCCAGTGTCTACCCATGTCTGTCTATTTACCTATTATCCATCATCTCTTTTTTTGTACTGAGGATTGAACCTGGGGGCATTCCACCTCCGAGATACATCCCTGCCCTTTTTTCCTTTTTTTTTTTTTTTTTTTTTTTGCGGTACTGGGGATTGAACTCAGGGGCATTCTACCTCCGAGCTATAACCCCAGCCCTATTTTTTATTCTTTATTTTGAAACCGAGTCTCACTAAGTTGTGGAGTGCCTCACTAGGTAGCTGAGGCTGGCCGCGAACCCGGATCCTCCTGTCTCAGCCTCCCGAATGCTGGGATTACAAGCGTGTGCCACCACGCCCGGCTCATCCCCGCCTTTTTAAATTAAATTTAACTTAATTTAATTTTTATTTAAAACAGAGTCTCACTAAGTTGATAAAGATCTAGCTAAGTTGCTAAGACTAGCTTCAAACCTACAATCCTCTTGTCTCAGCTTCCCAATACTGAGATTACTACCAGGCCTGGCTCGTCCATCAGGTTTTCCCTCATCCAGCTTTCCATATTTATTAAGTACCTACCATATGCTTACTGTTCAGAGATTATATTAATGAGCAACAGATAAAATATGTGCACTTACACATCTTACATTCTCGTGGTAAAAATTTCCTTTTTTCATCTTCAAGTTTAGCTTAAATATGAATTAACAAGTGAGAAAGCTGTCACAGTGATACATGGTATCATTTTTTTAAATTAATAACTGAAGTCAGATATCCTTCCCATTGAAGGTAATTTGATGTGAAGGATCAGCTTGACCTTCTCAGCTTGGTCCACTACCTTATTCAGTGCAGTGGGCCCTTTCCTCAAGTGGAATTTACCGAATTATCTGAAGCTGTAAACTTTTGACAAAAATGTATATCTAAAGAGCATATGTAGCTGGGCATGAAGGTGCAAATCTATAATCCCAGTACATGGAAGGCAGAGTCAGGAGAAGCATAGGTCCAAAGCCAGCCTCAAAAACTTAGTAAGAACCTGTTTCAAAAAATAAAAAATAAATAAATAAAATAAAGGGCCTGGGGTATAGTTTAGAAGTAGAGTACCCTGGGTTTAATCCCTATTAGTAAAATAAATAATAAGAGAAGAAAGGAAGAAAGAAAGAGAAATAGCTCATCTAACTCATCTTACAGCTAGAGAAGATGTAATTTCTAATGCTTTACTCAGTGACAATTTAAAATGTAGATATCATTTTAAAACTATATAAAGAAAGATATATGTGATCTTTTTGTCAATTCTTTTGGAGAATATGTAATTAAGTGTTTTGAAAATCTCTGTACCATGGTCGTTCTACTTTAAAGCTAATCAGTGGCGGGGAGCTCAGAATCACATCACAGTTACCCCCTAACTTACTAGGAGATCAGCATAGACCTGTGTGAAGTTTCCTCTATTTCTAAGAAAATAAGTAAAGTAAAGGCTGGTGGTTAAAAGCTTTTACTTGAAAATCTTGTAGTTTCCATGGCCATCATCCTATCTTCCTATCTGTGATATACCTCCACATATGGAGTAAGATTTCTCAACTCAATACAATAGACTGTTTAGATTGCAGGCTTCTTGCTGTGGGGGCTGTCTCATACATTGTAGCATATTTAGCAACACCCATCATCACTTCCAGCGGGACACCAATTCCACCCCTTCTCCCTCAGTTATGACAGTCAGAAATGTCTCCAGTGGTTGAGAACCACTGTGCCCTTGAGAACAGGTGTTGTGTTGCCTTTCTTCCTGCCACAGTAACTAGGAGGCCACTTAGACTTGCTTATCCCTTAGACAAAAATCGCAGCACACTTCTCAGTTTATATATAGTCAGGGAAGAACAACAATGACTAAATAAATAAATAAGTAAGTAAATAAATAAATAAATAAACAAACCTTTTCAAGATCTATTCCCCTGGGGTTAGAGGCAGAGTGCCTCCATGCTGGGAGGCAGCTATTGCATGAGAACGGTTCCTTTGGGAAATTTCCTTACATTCTCCAACTGGTTAGTTCATTTATTCTTTCAAAACTATGTAATTGTACTCAGCATGCAGCTGGAAAACAGATTAGTTGATTGAAATTTAAATCTAAACATTAAATGTATACACACAGGATAAAAATAATTACTTAGTTATGCCTAAATGCCACATGCATACGTGACTGTAGATTAGGTTGACTATAGAATATGATGTTTTTAAATGAGAAAATGCTATAGTACTTGGTAAAACCCATTTGAGTGAGAGGGATTCCCAATAATAGACTGCTTAATGTGACTTTCTTCTTGACAAGCTCTAAGAAAGTAGATATCAACTGTCCAAATTCCAAAAGGAGAAGCTAGACCATAGAAGCACGGCTTACACAGAAGTGGCTCAAAACTGTTTTTGCCAATCTCTTAAGAAGTTTGAATTTGCATGGCCACAGTATGGAAACCAAAGGATTTCTTGAAAGACTTACTCATGATGGAAGTGGATTGATGGTTTCCTTTTCCCCTCAGACCTAGTTAGAAAGTCTGCAAGAGATCTCCAAGGAGGTCCAAGGGAAGAGTCTTCTGAGGTCACTGGAATTGGTGAACTGATGTCTGATTTACTTGCTACAGCAGAGGCTGCTTGAAATGTCTTCTGGCAGCAGAGAACAAGACTTCATTTGGCAGCAAACACACATCCTCTTTCCAAAGGAAGATCAAAGATAACTACATGTTGGCCCGCACTGGGAATGCTGGCTCAAGATGTTTTCCTTGAGAGCAAATTTGCCCAATGGCAAATGACCCTAGCCACAGAGACTGGAGGACACAGGGATGTATCAAATCAAGAAGGAATGGTGGGAGGCAGGCTGAAGGAAATATGACACTAAGTAAGAGGAATGTCTAGGTCATCTTCCAGGACTAAAAGGGAACACATGTGACAGAAAAAAAATCACCTTGGAACATCTGACATCTCCAAACAAAATCGAACCCCATTCCATAAAGTCAGCATCCTCTCCTCTGTCTTCTGTTTTGACTCTAGAAGAGCCACAGGCAGCCTGATGAGTGAGAGACAAGGAGCAATAGAAAAGGCAAAGGAGTAAATCAGCCAAATACAGGTGCAGCCACTGAAGACACACTGATGACACTTTCTTTCTTTTTTTTTTTATAACTGTAGATTGAACCCAGCAGAATTTTACCTTTGAGCCACACACCTCTGGCCTTATTTTGTTTTTTATTTTGAAATAGAGTGTCACTAAGTTGTTGAGGGACCATACCAAATTGCTGAGACTGGGCTTGAACCTATGATCCTCCTGTCTCAGCTTCTTAAGTAATGGGATTCAGGTGAGGGTCACCATGTCCAGCTGAGAGACAGTTTTAATGTTGGATGTCCTTCTGAATTTTGATCAATGCAACAGAATGATGAAAGCAATTACTAAAAGAAGATGACTTTTGTGCCTGATATTGACTGAAGAATGGTGTAGTGGTAAGGCTAAAAAGCTAAGTTGTGAGACTTTCCTGAGACTATTTCTAGAAATAGAGAAGAAACAGACTGCAAAAAGAGAATTTGAAAAAGCAGTGTTTTCTTTTATTTTTTAATTGACAAAAAACTATACATTTTTTAAATTTTATTTTTATTTATATTTTTATAATTGGTGCATTGTAATCATACATCTTTATTAGACACAAGCTGATAAAGGCATATATGCACACATTTCTCATTTAACCCCTTTCCCAATTCCCACCCCAGTCCCTCTCCCTCCCTCCTTCTCAAGTTCAGTTTAGTGATTGACTTTGATATATTTGTGAAAGTACATCATGTGCTTTAGGGTGTCCTCCCACCCCTCATCCATCCTCTTTAGTTAAGTCAACTTCTTTGCTTATCGAGGGTCTCTCTTTTTCCATCTGGAGACCCTCTTATGCCCCATCTTCTCCCTAGCATCCGCATATTAGGGAGAACATATGCTTTCTCTTTGTGACTGACTAATTTCACTTAACATAATGTTTTCCAGGTGCATCCATTTCCCTGCAAATAACATGATTTTGTTCTTCTTTATGGCTGAGTAAAATTCCATTGTGTACATATCCCATAGCTTTGTAATCCCTTCATCTGTCAATGGACATCTTGGCTCTTTCCATAGTTTAGCAATTGTGAATTGTGCAGCTATAAACATATATACACATGTGTCAGTTTGATGGTTTGGTTTCCATTCTTTTGAGTAGATACCCTGAAGTGGTATTGCTGGATCATATGGTAGGTTCATTCCCATTCATCTGAGGATCCTCCATACTGTTTTCCAAAGTGGTTGCACTAATTTGCACCAACAATGTATTAGGGTTTCCACTTCACCCACACCCTCACCAGCATTTGTTGTTATTCGTGTTTTTTATGATTGCCATTCTGATTGGAGTTAGGTTAAATCTCAAGGTAGCTTTGATTTGCATCTCTCTGATTGCTAATGATGTGAAACATTTCCTCATACATTTATTGGCCATTTGTATTTCTCTTTTGTAAAGTGTCTATTTAGATCCTTTGCCCATTTTTTGATTGGGTTATTTGTTTTGTTAGCTGTGATTTTCTTGAGCTCTCTGTATATCCTAGATAATAGACCTCTATCAGAAGAGTAACTGGCAAAATTTTTCTCCCACTCTGTGGGCTCTCTGTTGAGGTTCTTGATAGTTTCTTTTGCTGCACAGAAGCTCTTCAGTTTAATGCAATCCCATGTATTGATCTTCCTTTGAGTTGCTTGTGCTTTTGGGGTCTTGTTGAGAAAGTTTTTACCTGTGTCTATGTGTTGAAGTGTTGGTCCTATACCCTTTTCAAGTAGCTGCAAGGTCTCTGGTCTGACTTCTAGGTCCTTGATTCACCTTGAGTTGACTCTTGTGCAGGGTGAGAAAGTGGGGTTTATTTACATTTTCCTGCATATGGTTAACCAGTTTTGCCAACACCATTTGTTAAAGAGGCTATCTTTTTCCCAGTGTATATATTTGGCTCCTTTGTCAAAAATCAATTGACTGTAAGCATGTGGGTCTGTTTTTTAGTCTTCTATTCTACACTAATGGTCTATGTGTCTTTGTGCCAATACCATGCTTTTTTTTTTTTATTACTGTGGCTTTGTAGTAGAATTTGAAGTCAGGTATTGTGATATCTCCTGCATGGTTCTTGTTGCTAAGAACTACTTTGGTTATCCTGGGCTTTTTCTTGTTCCAAATGAAATTAAGGACTGAATTTTCTATGTCTGTGAGGAGTGACCTTGGTAATTTCATGGGTATTGCATTGAATCTTAGATCACTTTTGGGAGGATGGCCATTTTGATGATATTTATTCTGCCTATCCAAGAGCATGAAAGATCTTTCTATCTTCTAAGGTCTTCATCAATTTTTTTTTAACTTTAGTTTTCCTTATAGAGGTCTTTTACCTCTTTGGTTAGGTTTATTCCTAAATATTTTATTTTGGGGGATGCTATTGTGAGTGGAATTGTTTTCTGGATTTCTTTTTCAGTGGATTTATGATTGGCATACAGGAAAGCTTCTGATTTTTTAAGATTGATTTTGTATCCAGACACTTTGCTGAATTTGTCGATCAGTTTATAAGTTTTTTGGTTGACTTTGTTGGGTCTTCTAAGTATAGTATCATGTCATCTGCAAAAAGGGATAGTTTTAGTTCTTTTTTCCCTCTTTTACCCCTTTGGTTTCCTTTTCTTTCCTTATTTCTTTGGCTAGAGTCTCAAGTACAATATTGAACAGAAGAGGGGATAATGTACATCCTTGTCTTGTTCCTGTTTTTAGTGTGAATTCTTGCAGTTTTTCTCCATTTAATATGATGTTGGCTGTGGGCCTATTGTATATTGCCTTTATGATGTTGAGGTATGTTCCTTCTATTCCGATTCTCTGAAGTACTTTTAGCATGAATGGGTGTTGGATCTTGTCAAATGCCTTTACACCATCAGTTGAGATGATCATGTGATTTTTGTCTTTGATTCTGTTTATATGGTGAATTACATGGATTGTTTTCCATATTTTGAACCAGCCTCGCATCCTTGGGATGAACCTGACTTGGTCATGGTGTATAATATTCTTGATGTGATTTTGAATGCCATTGCTAGTATTTTCTTTAGTAGTATTGCATCTAAGTTCATCAATGATATAGGCCTATAGTTATCTTTTCTTGAGCTGTCTTTATTTGACTTTGGTATTAATGTGATGTTGGCTTCATAGAATGTGTTTGGGAGGGTCCCGTTTCTCTCTATTTCATGGAATAGTTTGAGGAGTATTGGGATTAGCTCTTCTATAAATGTATTATAGAATTCACTTGAAAACCATCTGGCCCTGGGCTTTTGTTTGATGGTAAACTCTTTATTGCTGTTTCTATCTCTTTGATTGCTATTGGTCGATTTATGTTTCCTATATCTTCTTGACTCAATTGAGGAAGGTTATATGTGTCTAGAAATTTGTTAATTTCTTCTAGATTTTACATTTTGTTGGAGTATAGTTTTTCAAAATAGTTTCTGATGGTCCTCTGTATTTCCATAGTGTTGGTGGTAATATCACCTTTTTCATCTCGTATTTTGGTAATATGTGTTGATTCTCTCTTTCTTTTGTTTAGGTTGGTCAATGGTTTATCTATCTTGTTTATTTTTTCAAGAAACCAGCTTTTGGTTTTGTTGATTTTCTGTATTGTATTTTAATTCTCTAATTCATTAATTTCTGCTCTGATTTTCATAATTTCCTGTCTTCTACTATTTGTTGGGGTACAATGTGATATATGTGTGTGTGTGTGTGTGTGTGTGTGTGTGTGTGTGTGTGTTCCAGTCAGGGCAGGCATATCCATCTTCTCAAATATTAACCATTTCTTTGTGATGAAAACATTTAAAACCGTTTCTTTCAGCTTTTTTGAATATACAGGAATTTATTATTTTCTATAATCACCATACTGTGTAATTGAATACTTCTTTCTTCTATCTAACCATAACTCTGTACCAGCTTAATGATCAAACTTTCCCAATCCCTCCCAACCACCTGCACTCCCAGCCTTTGGTAAACACTATTCTACTCTCAACTTATAAGAGATCAGCTAATTAAGTTGTTTTCTGATGGCACTCAACAATTCCTTAGTGTTCAACATATCAGTTGCTTGCAAGTTAACATCAAACCATTTATTCAATGATAATCCAATTGAAATTTTATAGTATAATACAGAACCACTTTTATTTTGCAATGAATTATATAGTGTATGCTTCTTTATCACACAGACAAAAGCCTGCTCAGTTCTTTTTCATCATAATATAGTGATTCCTGCTATAGTTCTATATGGGATTTATCAGTCTCTAGTTAAGAAAAGAGAAGGGAAGGGAAGCAAAGCGAAGGGAAGGGAAGGAAAAGGAAGTGAAGGGAAGAGAAGGGAAGGGAAGAGAAGGCAAGGGAAGGCAAGGGAAGAATACCACATATAGAAATAATTCAGAAATGCTTGTTTCTTGTTTACTTATCAGTCTCCCCTAGACATAGTAAAAATAATTGATCAAGGGAGACATTGGTGACTGGTGCTATGATTCAATCTCTGGGCTTTGATTATAGCAGAATCCAACTGTATTTCTTCAACAGAAATAGAGCACTCAAATCAATCTTGCCTTATTGGTATCCTTTATACTGTGTATGCAATTATGCAGCTTAGAAAAATGTCAGGTTCTACAAGCATTAATTTCTTCAATGGATAGTCAAGTGAAAAAAATTTCTCTAGAGAAGCAAAATATAAATGAATGTTTGAAAGTAGATCCCAGCCAAACGGGAAACAGTATCATTTCTAAGAAGTGGCTTGTCTGGTAAAGACATGCTTATATGCTAATTATTAGTAAACCTAAATTCCAGGTTCTGTAGTTAAAACTTAGAAATTTGGGAGAATTAAAGGGGAAAATGGAAAGGGGGGAGGGAAAGATAGAAGCCAGGTTTGGAGGTAACACAGAAAAGATGAGAGAAAGTATGAAGTAAAGGGAAGTGAGGGCAAGGAAGATGGAGAGAGAGAGAGAGAGAGAGAGAGAGAGAGAGAGAGAGAGAGAGAGAGAGAGAATGAGAATAGTCAATATATAGTTTGAGTAACTTGGGACCAGAAGTATTTTATATTTTGCAATATTAGTGTATATTTAATAAGATATCTTAGAGATGGGACCCAAGTCTAAACAGGAAATTCATTTGCTTCTTGTTTAGCATATATATATATATATGTAGCCTGAAGGTAATTTCATGCAGTATTTCTAGTGTGCTTGAATTTTGACTCTGACCCATCATACCAGGTCAGGTGGGAAATTTTAGTCATTATCACAACACTGTAAAATATTTGGCTTTGGAAACATTTTAGATTTTATATTGTTGGATTTGGGACTGTTCAACCTATATTTTAAGGGTACTGAAGAAACTTTAAGGTAGTTGCCTTTGGAATAGCTGTATTCTAGTGCTCAAGGAATACAAAACTCTGCCTCTCAATCTCTGCTTACTTCTGTGTTGACAGTAAGCTCATTCTTCACTCTGTGTTGACCCATGCAACTACGAGTTTACATTCTTTTGATTCAGGTTCAGGAAAAGAGGGTGCCTCCTTCATGTTCTTTCTTCTGGAATCTGCCCTGAATACATTGGCATAACTTCAAAATGGGTTAAATGCCCATTTCGAACATAACTTTGTGATCACACAGATGGTGTACAGTGACTTTGCAGACCTGAATAATATATCTATACCACTAGTAGTGATGGGTGGAACCGTTCAGACCAATTCTAAGGGGTAGAACTTGTGTGGGGATGGGAGTCTTCAGGTGGAATTTAGGTTCTCTTATAAAACTAAAGAAAGAAGCAAACTGGATAGATAAAAGAATAGGTTTCACTTGAGATGATTTATGTAATCTTTTAGGACTTAATCTCTGTGTCTGTAAAACAAACATTAATAACATGAGCTCTAGATTTCCTAGGCTCTTTATTATAAGAGCTTAAATGGAATCACAGATATAGAAGTGCATCAAAAGAAGTATTGAATTAGAACTATTATTTTTACAAGATGGTAAATTTTTTATTTTATTTTTGTATTCAGGATTCAACATATGGGTGTTCTACCTCAAAGCTATACCTCTATCCCTTTTTATTTATTTATTTTTAAAATAGAAACAGTCTCACTAAGTTGCTGAATATCTCGTTAAATTGCTAAGGCTATCCTTCAACTTGAAATCCTCCCATCTTTGCTTCCCAAGTACTGGGATTACAGGTATGTATCACCATACCAGGCTAAATATTTCAAAGATTATAAATATTAAACAAAATTTTCTACATGCTGAGACTAACTAACTAGTTCTCCCATGGAAGGTTTTGTGATTTTCTTATTATATACATCAGCAATTTTTGGTATTTTGTTTTTTAGGACATAAGCAGACTGCTGCATTTCCTCAAATATATAATAATTATTTGATGTAAATAGGCCAGAATTAGATATTAGACTGAGTATATTTCTGTGCAGTCACAAAGCAGGTGCCCCCTGAAGGATAAGAAGGACTACTTTTCTCTAAAATTACAACTAGGACAATGAAAAAAAAATCACTCAAGATTTGAGTAGCACTACATTTGACTTCCCATTTTACCAAGATTCAGCTTCAAGACATTGACCTCATGTCTTGACCTCTCTGACTTTGGTGTTCTCATCTCTGAGTAGAGGGATGAGAACTAGCTCAGAGGGTGTTGGTGAGTTTTGAAGATATGCATATGTGTGATGTGAATAAGCAAGAGTGAAATATTGGGATTGTGTACATTTCTGGGCAGTCACAAAACTGCTAACCTTTGAAGGATAAGAAGGCAACTTCTTTTCTCCAAGATGACAGCTTAGAACAATGAAAAATCACATATATATGTGTATTTGTGTAGATGTATGTGTATTAATAGACATATGTACATGTACACACCCACATATACACCTTTTTTTTCTAAAATACTTAGGTATAAGTGGTAAAATTAGAAATCTCTATGCCAATATATTTTTGTACTTATCTCTAACAGCAACAAGTTCCTCTTTCACAGTCATACCACAACCTGAGCAAGATGGGTGGTGTATGCCTAAAATCCCCATAATTGGGAGGTCGAGACAGGAGGATCACAGATTTGAGGCCAATAAAAAGAAACATAGCAAGACCCATTTCAAAGCAACAAATAAAAAGTTAAAAGGTATAGTTCAGTGGCAGAACTCTCCTGGGTTCAATCCCCAGTAACCATACACATACATACACACACACACACACGCCCCACACACACGCTTACAATGATCAAAAACAGAAAAACAGCTTCAATACCATACTATTACCTAATTTCCAAAGTTATTTAAATATTGCCAAATTGTTACAATAATGCCCTTTATAGCGCCCAAATAAAAATGTGTTGTCTACATAGCAATTCAATGACACACTTTGAATGGGGTTGTCCTCTGATCTGTTTCAATCTGGGCAAGTTTTCAGTAGATCTTTATGTTTCATGACTTTGTCTTTTTTGAAAAGCGCAGCTGGACATATTTTTACATTGTTCCTTCATTTGGATTTGTCTGATTTTTTTTTCACCTCATAATTAGATTAAAGAATTTTGGCAGAGATAGCAAGAAGAAATGTGTTCTTTCTAGTATTTCATGATAGTATTTACCTCTCCCTCCAGCCTTTACACGTATTCTTACACCATGTAAGAATGTGCTATCATTGCAGAGGAATTTTTTTCTCTAGGGGTGGCGTACTTATTTTTTGTAAAAGTGCAGAGAAGTGATAGTTTTTATTTTGTCTTCCAGAAGCTCTCTGACACACTTATTCAACTCATTACTATCACATGCAAGCAACCATATGTAAGATTTACCAAATAATTGTGACTGTGTTCCAATGAAACTTCCTTCCTGGACATTGAAATTTAAATTTTCTGTCATTTTTATGCATCGTAAAATGTTTTTTCTTTTTTTCAGTAATTTAAAAGTGTGAAAGAAACCATTCTACAGGCCATGGTTATGCTTACCCCTCCTCTGAACCTGGAGGTATTGTTGCTCAAAGCTGCTATCTTCCTCTGTAAATTTCTGTATCAGTAGAAAGCTTGAAAGGCCATCTTTGAGCTGGGTGTGGTGGTGCAAGCTTGTAATCCCAGCATTCAGGAAGCTGAGTCTGGAGGATCTGGGTTCGCGGCCAGCTTCAGCTACCTAGTAAGGCACTCTGCAACCTAGTGAGACCTGGTTTCAAAATAAATAAAAAATAGGGCTGGGGGTATAGCTCGGAGGTAGAATGCCCCTGAGTTCAGTCCCCAGTACCGCAAAAAAAAAAAAAAAAAAAAAAAAGAAAGGCCATCTTTGAATATTCTCTTTGCCATTGAATGGTTTGAAACATGGGTTAGGAAAGCCAAGCTGTTTAACTTATATTTGTAGAAACTGATTTTTCTTTATTACTCCATATTTTTCCTCTGGTTCTCTTCTTGTATGTGAGTATTGCACTTAGAACTCATTTTCATCTATTGCACATTACACAATACTATTAGTTTGATTAATTAATGCATAATACATCCTGGAGACTAATTTGTTTACTCCGGATGGACTCATTAAAGCTTGCCGTATGAATGTGGGATTAGGTCTAAAAAGGAATCACCTCAGAATGATTGACTTGCATGTGTGAAAAGAAAAAAAAAAAAAAGGCTGACATGTAAAAACGAAGTAATCTATACCCTTCTCTCTAACCATAAAAGAGAATAAAAGGATTTCTAATGCTCTGTGCATATAAGTTGACTTCCTATGGTGATATTTTAGAGTTGCATGATTTACTTTAAAAAATTGATCATAGAAAAAGCCAATTAAAGTCGTGTGCTAATATTTTCCTCCATAGGTGAATAGAGCAAAGAGGACTTGAATTTTTGCTTTAATTCTGCATGCCGGTGCATATTTTAAGTTTAGTGTCTTGCCACCCATGTCAACGTTATTGCCCCTCATGCAGGAATACAGCAGATTCTAATAAACAGGACTGCTAGTAGGTGAGCCCCAGCCAGCAAGCCTTATTAAGGGCAAGAGGATACATTTCTTATTCATTTTTTTCTTGCTAGTGCTGGAGATTGAACCCAGGGCCTTACACATGCTAGTCAAGTGCTCTACCTACTGAGCTACACCCCGGTCCGAGAACACATTTCTTGATGCTGTTTTTTATACTGATTTCTGCCTTTTAGGAGTAGTTTATAGACCTGGGTAAAATGAGATGATGGGCATAATAAATTATAATCCTTCTCTATTCCAGCGTCTAATGCACTATTTCTGACTGAGCATTTAGATATTCTGACATAGCCACCATTAGAAGATTCAGAGATCCTTAGACAGAGGCACCTCTCCTGTGCTGCTTTTCTCAAACTCTTATCTGCCACTGCCTCCTCTAAGGGCTTGCCCTTCTAAAAGAGCTGAAATGCAGTTATCAGTGGGAGTGTACGCTGCAGATGTGTGCCTGAGGGTTATTTTAGTAAGAACAGGTCTTGTAATTAGAAATCATGGTGCTGTTAGTGTACTGCGGGGCTGAATATGCAGACACTTCCCCTTGCATTGAAAAAAATCTCTGTGGAAGGTTGGAGGCAGATCTTCGCAGCTTAATTTGCGAGCAAGCAAGTGTATTGTGTTTTTATTGCTTGTGCAGCTCGTCTGGGTCATCTCAGAGTGGCAGTGGAGTAGTTTAGAAAGAGTTATCATTATTGCCTAGCTATGGGTATTTATACTTTCAAAAAAAAATGTAGAGTAAACATTTTGTGATAAATTTTCTCTGGGCCAAGGTTATTGGATCTCCTTCACTGGAGATATTTCGGTACTGGGTAGGAACCAAACCATCCTATGCGGTTTCCATGCAATCAAATCTGCAGGTCCGGGGTTGAAGAAGATGACCTCCACAGATAGGCTGGCCTTGGGCGAAATTGTGCAGTAGGCAAAGTTCCCAGTTCCATTCCTCATTTCACCAGAATGCCCTCAGGCTGCTCCCTGCCTCCCAAGAGTTATTCTGCACCACCTCATCTCATCAGGCACTCTCCAATCTGAACGCTCAGAATTTACCTGGTCCTGGCCCTGTTCCCTGCAGGGTCTCCAGTATCAGACAAGGTGGTTATTTAAGTAAAATCATTTTAATAACATTATAAGTGATTACAGTTTATGCTGCCTTTCCTCTCCATACTGTTCCTCACAGTTTTCACTCAGTCAGTGTTATGCATTTGAGAAGGAACCCGCCAGGCCCCCAGGGGGCTCCTTGTAAAGGGATGATGCCAATAGCAAATATTCCAGTTGTCATGACAGTTAGATCAGTAATATATTTTGGAAGACTCTTCTCCCTTTTAAAATGATATTATAAGGAAATAACTTCTAAAAAGAACCAATGCCTTTGCTACTATTATGAGCCTTCCTTCCTAGGCTGAAAAGGTTACAAGTATTAAGACTCACTTTCAAAATAATTGGTTGGCAGGCCTTCTTGACTTTTTGCAAGTCAGTGACCAGTAAAGGGGCAAGAATGGTATAAAAAATAAAAAATAAAGAAGTGGCTTATCAAAGACAAAGTTGGGAGGAGATAGGAGTGGCAAGAAGCAAGAAACAGAATAAAACTATTACTGGATTTAGTTTGGAGAAACTGCTTTTGCCAGCCAGAAAGGAAAAGATTGGCAGATGAGTTTTGTTGTTATAATGATTGTCTTATGTGAAATGTTTCCAATATGCTGTAGACTAAAAGTTGAGGAATCACAGAGCTGCAAATGCTGGAAGGGAGTCTGAGCATCAGCTTGTCCAAATCAAGCATTGTAGAGGTGAGGAATTTGAAAAACATGACATAAAACTGAGTCGTTCAAACTCCAGATAAACAAATATCAAATATAATATAGGAATATTAGAGGCTCTAAAACGTGAAAGAATTGTTTTAACTTCAAACAAAGTGACTGTAACAGAATAGAGCAAGGGTAAGAATCACAGAATGTATAGTGGGACATGTACTGGATCTTGTTTTACTAGCTATTTGACCTTGACAAAGGGATACTATTTGCTAAGCCAAGTTTGGTACCTTCACCTATAAAATTTAGATTAAGATGTATGAGGACCCAATAATCTATCTCAGTACAATGCCTGATATAATGTGCACAATCAATATACCTCTTGTTAACATGACTACTTTTTAAAGAGCAATGTATCCCTGGACAGAGATAGCAAGTCAGGTTGCTTGAAAACAAAGTAAAATTATGAAAGCTTGGTCACTCTATGAAAAATCAATAATCTACCTACTTGTGAGTATATTCAAATATTTTCTTGGTAGTGAAGCTTTTCTTTTTTTTTTTAAATTATAAATGGCTGCACTATGAAGAGGTATTATAACTAAATGGAAGAAAGGGAGGGAAGGCGAAGGAAGGAGTCTGTCTTTGTTTAAATTACCTTTGGGTGGCTTAGGGCAACAGGCTTCAGTCTAAGTACCAGAACTCTTGAGTCTACATAGAGATTTTTCCAGAGGTACACAGAGTTGAAAGTCTAAAGGGATTTGATTCCCAATTCCTTAACTTTTTTGATATATTCTTTCCTAAAAGTGATTCACTCAAGACTCTTCTTATGATCCTCCTAACCATAAATTTGTAAAAGTTGTAGATATCATCCATCTCACAACCTAAATCTTCTAATTGTATTGTTTCAAGAGGAAAAAAAATCTAGTATAACAAAGGACAATTCTAAATACATTAGTAATTGAAATTTAGAACAAATATAACACCCCCACAGTCCATCTGTTTGAGAGAAAAATTTCTAGCAAAATTTTAATATCTGTGCTTAATAACTATTTTTCAGAATTCATATATATGTTTTTGTCAATTATATATTAATGATAATCAGTATACTAACTGAATGACAAAGTTTTAACCTTCAGAACTGGTGACTTAGAATAATTTTAGTTAGCTTGAATATGTATTTATTTGGGGAAGAAACATAAAAATTTAGTAAAATATTACAAGAAAATTTATATGAAACAAGATAATTATCAAATAGGAGTAACATTTTGAATATTGTGTATTCATAAATATATAATAATATATTTATTTATACACATATATAAAGATATGTTAAATCACCTTGGAATTTATATTTTTAGGATACATATAAAATAATAATATATAAGAAAAACAATGAATTGCTTATTTTAAAATGTTTAAGTTATAGATAAATAAGAGCTATGTAAAATAATTCTTATTTAGATATGCTAATGAATGTACCTAGTGAAGGCAGGCCCTTCCTTCCTTTGTAAAAAACAAAATTTGACCTCCATTTGCACATTTATTTCAACATTTCTGATCTACAAATAGGTGTATTCATTGCATTTTCCTTTAAACTAGTTTTAATAGCTTGCCAATTTCCTCATTAAGGAGTTAAGCTTTTTATATTATTATTATAATTGTTGTTGTTATTGTTATTATTATTACTATTATCATTATTATTACTATTAATTCTTTTGCAGCACTGGGGATTAAACCCAGGGGCATCTGTCTCCAAGTTATACCTCTCATCTTATTTTATTTTTTGTTTTGAAACAGGGTCTCACTTGGTTGCTGAAAGTGTTACTACATTGCTGAGGTGGTCCTAGAAACTATGATCCTCCTATCTCAGCTTCCCAAGTTCACAAGTACTGAGATTTTTTTTTTTTTAATTTTAAAACCAGGTCTCACTAAATTGCTGAGGCTGGCCTCAAAGCTATGATCCTCCTGACTCAGCCTCCCAACTCCTGGGATTACATTTTGCACCATCATACATGGTGTTATATCGATATTTATAATATCCTTAGAGTTATATCTTTTGGGACAATGTAAGCTTATATTGATAAATTTCAGATATCAACTTAAAAATATATGTTACCAACCTTAAATGCATGTTTCTACGTAGAAGAATCCGTCTAAGAAGTCTAAATACTGAATGATTTGCTGTGTATGTGTTTCTGGAAAAGGAAAACTATGGAGTCAGTAAAAAGATCAGTAATTGCTAGGAGCTAGTAAGGAGGGAGAGGAGTAGGTATAGTTCAAAGTATTATTAGGGAAATAAATGGGCAATACAATGGTGGATACATTTGTCAAATCCCATGAGCATGTATAATAGCAAGAATGAGCCCTACTATAACCTGTAGATTGTGAGATATAATGATGTATCAGCCCGGTGTAAGAGACAAATGTAGTATCTTTTCCTTACTCCTTACAGGAGTCATGCTTGAAACCTATGGGGTAAAAGAAAGATTAACAAAAGAAAAACATTCTAATTTATGTAATATAAGTTTTATTGGAAATGGGAATCTTTTGAAATGTAGACTCAGCCAGAAGTGGTGACACATGCCTATAATCCCAGTATTTGGGAAGCTGAGAAAGGAGGATTGCAGGTTCAGTTCCAGATCATTGTGTAATAACACAGCAAGGCCCTCTTTCAAAATAAAATAAAATAATAAAAGAGTTGGGGAGTATAGAAGGCTGTTGGATTAAATCCCTAGGAGCATACAAAGAAAAAGAAACAGAAAAAAGGGAAAAGAAGGAAGGGAAGGAGAGAAGGAAGGAGGAAGGAAGGAGAAAGAAGGAAGGAGAAAAAGAAAGAAAATTAAATTACCTTTTGACCCAAAGAAACTGGGAAATCTATGTATTTTAAGGACAGCCATGCAGAAATGTGACTGAAGGATCAAAGGATTAAGCCCAGTGATAATAAATTGGTGCAAACTTAGTAAGGCCTGTCTGTTCAGATTCTTCTTGGCACAGGGCAGACACTGTCACAGGAGGGTCCTCTGGGGAGAAAGGAAGGAGAAGGTCAGAAAGAGACCTTGGGTTTCTCAGCCTGCTTCAGGGAAGAAGGATGAATGAAGGAAGGGAAAAGTGATCTTCTTGCTTATTTTGTCTCCTCAAGTGCCAGTGGGCCACATATACAGGGGTGTCATGTCCTAGAACTCATTGATTGTAAACAAGGAACCATTGTGGTGTGGGAAGTCAGTAGTTGGGGCGGGGATTACCTGTTTGGGGATAGCACATGTCTGGGAATTTTATTTTCTACTCAATTTTGCTATGAAACTTAAATTTCTCTAATAAGTAAAGTTTATTAATAATAATTTTAATTATGATGTGTAGTCAGATATTTTTCAATGTTCTGTGTTGCTCATTGTAGTAGATTTTAAAACTATTGATGGATGAAGGATGGACTTCAGAGATTTTACGATCCCAAAGATTACATTTACTCTGAAGTTGCTTTGATTTTGTTTTCAGAGGGACTATTTGTCCCCTAAAATCTACAGGAAGGTTGTCAGTGAAGAGTGAGCTGCCCAGAACCTGCCCTAGAGTGTGCTCTGTTGTTTCTAGATATTTTAATAGGGCTAGTTGGAGCCAGTGATTTGTAACTGTCATGCAGGGTATCTCTGCTTTCTGTGATTCTTGAGATTTTTCTGAAGTTTGGTTGTTGCTTCTCTTCTCACCAAAAAGTTAAGCCATAAGGCCTGATGCAAGACAGTAAGAGAAACTGACTTTTAAAGGACCTGCCTGAATTTGGTCTCATCAACTCTCTGACACCTTGGGCACTGAATGTCTATGCCCCTCCAAGGCTTAGCAGCTTAACAGTGACAACTAAGGAATTCCTCTTGTCCTATTAGTGTATTAAGAGATAAGGGAATGTCTTGAGAAGGAAGAACTACTAAAACAAAATTAAATAAAAAATGGGATTGTATTTTTTTCTTTCCTTTTTTTTTTTTTTTTTTTGGTACTGGGGACTGAACTCAGGGGCATTCTACCTCCGAGCTACACCGCCAGCCCTATTTTTTATTCTTTATTTTGAAACCGAGTCTCACTAAGTTGCGGAGTGCCTCACTAGGTAGCTGAGGCTGGCCGCGAACCCGGATCCTCAGATCTCAGCCTCCCGAATGCTGGGATTAAAAGCGTGCGCCACCACGCCCGGCTTTTTGTATTTTTTAATTGCTATTTATGACAAAGTGGTATGGAATATTAACTATGTGAAAATGGACAAGTTTTATACAACCTGTCAAAATGATACCAAGTTTGGAAGGAGACTTTTATCCCAACTTTTTGTGATGAAAAATTTAGAGCATTCTGAGAACTTGAAAATGTAATACAATAAAAATTCATATCAAATATATAAAAATTAGCATGTTACAATATTCATTTATATTTATTGCTGAATTATTTGAAGACAAATTATAGACATCATGTCACTGTTCTTCTAAAAATTTTAGCATGTGTCATATGAGAATTAGAGGATTCATCTGTAATAATATCAAGTCATGATATAAAAAATCATACTGCCTAATATAGTAGGTGCTCCAATCTCATGGGTTCTGTATCTATAGATTCCAGTAACCATGAATTGAAAATGGTACAATTACATCTGTAGTGAACATGTACATACTCTTTTGTCGTTATTACCTTAAAAGCCATAACAGCTATTTATATTGTATTAGGTATTATAAGTGATAGAGGGATGTAAATACACAGGAGAATGTGTAGAAGTTATGTGCAAACCCTGTCCCATCTTATATGAGGAACTTGAACACCTGTAGATTTTGGTATCTACTATGAAGGTGGGTCCTGGAACCAATCCTCTACAGATAATGAGGGGAGCGTATTGTAATATATAATATCCAGACCATAAATATATTTCCTTATTTCTTTCTTCCTCAACATCTTCTATAATTTTTCTTCCCCTAACAATGATCCAATAAAATGTCACTTATTCTATTTGGTTATTTAGCTGATTATTATTTTAAATCTACAATAAAACCTTTGTCTTTCATTTTATGACAATTCTTTAGAGTGACCTGGTCAAGTACCCTGTAGAATGTTCCATATTCTGGATTTGCTTATTCTTTCATAGGCCATTACACTTTCGCTGTGTCTTTTGTATTTTATATAAACTGAAAGTTAGAACTAAAAAAGTACATATTAAATTTAGCTTTTTAAAAAATGCTAACTAGATAATAAAGTTGTCTTCAAATGCATCAGATCAGAAAGCATAAAATGTCAAGTTGTCACTCTCAATCAGGGATGCCAGGTTGGATCATTTGGTAAAGTTAGGGACCATCTGATTTAACTCCTGCAAAGGTGTGTGTGTGTGCGTGTGTGCACTCAGCTGTAAAAATGTGGAAATATTCACACGTGCATATTTCATTCTTGGTATTTGCATGTAATCTATTGAATGGATGATATATTGGTATCACACAAAAAGGATTATTGAAGACTCATTTTTTTTCTTTGTGTTTCCACTAAGCTAAGTGATTTTTACTTTTGATTGTCAAATTGTTTCAGATTTGGGGAACTTACACCTAGGTCTTTTGGTTAAGTTTTCATTTGCTTGTATATACTAGAAACAAATAATAGCCCAAGTTCTCTTTCCTGTTTCTGTTTTGTACCTAATATTAGTTATTTCTCTGAGAAATCTGGTTTTCTTAGTGAGAAATCTTCCATAGAAACCAGTTGTAGGTGTGCTCATTTCTGTTAGTTTTTTATTGCTTCTAGATTATTTCAATTAACAAAGCTACAAAGACATAGATATAGAAATAGATACAAAATTTAATATTATATATTTCTTTAAATTCTTAACACATGATTATTTTTACAATGAAATACTTGGTTTCTAATACTATTATGCTACATGTTTATTTCAATTAACATACATTTCATAATTATATCAAGAGCACTACTAAAAACAAACTTTAAGTAATGTTTAAGACATTTTGTAATTGTTTTTTTGCCCACAGAGTATGTTTTACAGATTTTATGTTTTCCCTTGTTTTTAATTTTAGGATTACTTTTATTATTTATTTATGTGTTGATACATTTTTAAAAATTATGATTTAAAAGAGAAAAATACTTTTAATTCTTCTCAAAAGAAACTTGCTTTCATTTCCTATGCTTTTTATAAGTAAATATTTTTATTGTATATCCTTACTGTTCTGGTGTTTATTTTTATAAAAATAATCAAATACATGCCTTTTTATATTCATATTCCAACTTCTTTAAATATTTTATTTAATATATACTGGAGATCGTTTTCGATCAGAATGTAAATACTGATCTTCATTTTTTTTTTTATAGCTGTATAATATACTGTTTTGGAAGAAGTACAATTTTTCATTAAACCAGTCTCCTAATGCTGAACATTTAAATTATTTCCAACTTTTGCTTTTTCAAATAGTTCCATTATGGATAACCATTGGCACTTTCTTAGACGAAATCTTTGAACTGGGAATTCTGAGTCAATGAGTTAATACATGTGCAGTTTTTTCATGACATTGCCAAATTCTCCTCCATAGGAGTTGTGCTATTTTGTAGCCATTTCAGCAATCTTAAAGAGTGTTCTTTTGCCCACAGTATTGCTACCAAAACATATTGCAAAACTTTTGGGAATTTGGTCGATTTAATATATGATAAATTGCATCTCTTTGTAGTTTAATTCGTATTATCTTACTATAAATATGACTAATTATTTATATGCTTAAGTATCTTTGCTAAGCTCTCCTTGGACCTTTCTTTATTGTCCAGGTTTTATTGGGATATTTGACTATTTTTCTTAATTTTTAAGAGTTTTTCTATGCTAGGAGGATAAACTTTGTGCCTTCAATATTATTTCTAAGGTTTTTGTCTCTCATTCATTTGTAGTGAGGTTTACTTTCAATATTTAGTCATATAGTTTATTGCTGACATGCCTCTCTATTTATTGGTTATAAAGTATTCTCTGTATTTTCGGTTAGCATTTTTAAATCTGTACAATTTTGAATTTTATTTTGAGGTGAGGTCTATTTTTTTCCTGATATAAATGACGTTCTGATTTTCCCAGGATTACTGATTTAAAAGTTTACTTCTCCCAGTGGTTTCAGATGTCATTCAAAAATTCCATCATATTTCCTTTGTACTTGAGCTGATTCTGGGCTTTTCTATTCTATAATATTACTGTCTTACTATTGATATGCCATTGCTCACATTTTTTTGAAAAAAAATTTCATAGAGAGTTTGTAATATATCTGACGAATCAACCTTGACTCTCATTACTCATCCTTTAATATTTTTTCTGATAATTCTGTATTTTTAAATAAAGTTGTTATAATTAACCTGTCTAGCTTTAGACAACAAATTGCTATTTTATTGTGGTTCCATTTCCTAGCTTAAGACAATTGTAATTTTTATAATACTAACAATCTATCAAAGATTGTAATTTAGTCTTTCCTTTATTTAGTTCTACTTTTTATCTTTCTGGAAATTTGAAACTTTATATTTTGTTCATTTTTGTTGACTTTATTACTAGCTATTTAATTTTTAAATTTACTACTGGAAATGGATTTGAACATATATAAAGGCTATTAATATTTTATGTTAATCATATATCCTACTATTTTATTAAATTCTTTTTGGCTGTGGTATTTGAAAATCAGTTCTTTTAACTTTTTTTAGATATATTATCTAATCATCTATACATGGAGACAATTTTATTTATTTTTCTAATTTTACGGCTCTAATAGTTTTTGCTTTTGTTTTTTCTTATATGGTTACATTGGCAATATCTCCACTGAAGTAAATACGAGTGGAGATATTGGGCCTTTTTTATGATATTTCTGTCTTTCAAGGGATATCAGTCATTGCTTCTCCAACAAGTTAGCTGTTGATTTGGAGCTAAAGTGTATATTGATCCACATATCCAAATAGATGATTATTGGTAGATAGATTGACAGACATGACTAGAATTCTGTACATAAATATAGCTGTGATATTAACGAGGCATCTACAAATTCCTCTGCTATTAAGTGGTTTTGAGAATTTGTTTTTCTGAGCATGTAAAAAATATAATAGGATTTTTTCCCTCAGATTCACTCACATAGACATCTGTTGAATTTTGGACATTCCCACTCCCGATCACCACTTTGTGGTTGGTTTTCTGTATTCATGGGCCTTGGATGATGTCAGTTACCTTTATTGTTCATTGTTCTGGTTTCTCAAGGATTGTGGAGAATTGGAATTTAGGCAGTTTTATCCTATGGGTACCTGGAATTCTTGCTATATTTCTTTCTTTTAAATAATAGGCTTGTACATTTTTTCTACAGATCTATTTTTTTTTTAAGAGAAAAGAGCTTTTCAGTTTGTTCTTTAGGATTTGAACTTATGAAGAAATAAATTACCTAGGTCAATTTTTAAGAATATTGTGATGCACTCTTCCTAGAAATTACAGTCATGGTCGCCTTCCACTTGTGAGCACAGACAGCTTGCATTGCCTAGCGGATATCTCCTCTCTCATGGTATCATTAAATGGTTTTCAGCACGAAGTCCCAGATTGAGTAGGTTTTTGCCTCCAGGAGAAAATTTCACTGAGGCTCCTTAGTGACAGTCACTCGAATATTTACAGTGCCTTGAAGTTTTTTCTTTTTTTTGGGGGGGGGAGGGGGACACTGGAGATTGAACCCAGGAGTGTTCTACTTCTGAACTACATCACCAGTCCTTTTTTTTTTTTTTAATTTCAAAAAAGGGTCTCACAAAGTTGCTGAGGCTGTCCTTGAACCTGTGATCCTTTTTTCTCTGTCTCAGCCTCCCAAGTACTGGAATTACAGGTGTGCATCATTACATCTGGCTAAATTCTTTTTCTTTTTATTGCCATTAGACAAATATCCTTTCAGAAATATATATTGAAAACTTTTTAAAAGGTCAGTCATGAAATTAACTTCTATATCTTACTAATATCTGTAATTATAAATCTACAATATATAAATAATTATATACATATATATAATTGTTAACCATCTTTTAAAAAATTAGGAAACCTACTAATCTGTCTTTGTTTAGTAGTGTTTTACAAATGATACTTTGGTTAAATAGAGCAGTAAAAATGTGAAGAAATTCACATACTTTAGGCAAAGATTAACTGAGAATTACACACAAATACTATTAAAATTATTGTAGCTTCAATCAATTATTTTATAATTTTAAGCAAAGTAATTCCATCTTCCAATAAAAATCAATACTTATTTATACAGATAGTTCAAAATGCATTTAAATTTTAGAACCTCTAAATTACATCCCTTATAAAAATTTATCACTGATGAGTATTGAAAAATTGCAAAAGAACTACTCAGTATTACTGGAACATTGCTTTTTTCTTCCTGATAGTCACTTTTTCTTTTCTTTTACTTTTTTTCTGGAAAAAGCAACATATTTCTCATTGCTTTAAAAAGTTAACCTCTTGTGACCCAACTTCTAAACAGACACTAGAAAATTAACAGTGGTCGATTGGATTCCTATCTTCCAAAAGAAACAAAACATCTTAGACAAGATTAGAAAAGAATTTGAAGCTTTCGGGGCGTCTCCTTCACAGTATGAATTTGTTAATCTACTGAGAATAAATCCTGTTTTTCAAGGATGAATAGAGGTCAGCTGTGGGAGACAAGAGAAGAGGCAGGAATGAGGAGAAAGGAAAACATTTGTGAACCTAAACCTTCTCACAAATATCACTTGGTATGTTTATTATTTCAGCAGGTGGGAGAGGGGTAAATGAATGGAAACTTAATTTGTTAGCTACCTATAATGTACTTTATCACATAGTCATGTTTTTAGGACTAGTAAATTCATTTTGAGAAAGGGCTTTATATATTTTTAGACTAAAAAACTGAAAAAGGACACAAGAATTAATATAGTTTTGTCCAAGGTGACCCAGATGGTGTTTTATCTCACTCCCAAATCTGAACATGTGTTTGATTCTTGCTTTTAATGTTTGTTAATCTTTTAAGACAAGACTTCGCAGCTCCTGTCTTTCACAGGATAGCCCCTCAGGTTTTGCCATTGCTAAGTACCACTTATGTCATTAGTAATGTTTTCTTCTCATTTAAATTGACTTAAGGTCTACTCACTTCATTAAGTTTTCTTCATCCTAAGAAGTAATATCCATATACTAGTAGACTACGTCTTAGTTTTTCTTTCCCTTTTCTATGTATTATTTTAAAATGAACAATTTTAAATTTTTCTTATATTTATCCATGCATCACATAAAATATAGTAACTGCTATTGTGTCGATCACCTTTTAGGAAACAATGTACTGAAAATAAATATGCTGTCACAAAGATGGATTTCTCTTTAAGTGCATTTGCAAGGGACTGATCTTTCCTTGCTTTAGGGCCACCAGGCTCCCCTGGGCTTTTCCTCCTCTACAGAAACTATTAAGCAGGATAAAGCAGAAGCAGGAATATCAGTAATTTAGTAGAACCTCAAGAGAGTGGAGTTGCAAAGGTGAAACTTGGGAAGGTGAGCCTGAGGCTGGAGCTAAGTCAGCTGTGGACAGTTCCTGAAGTCCTAGCAGGAGAACTGACCTGTGGCTTCCCTGAAGCAAGGGGGAATAGGCAGACTGTGTGCTCCTCTCGGGTTCAAGTACATAAGACGGGAGAGAATCTTAGTTTTTCTGTGGAGTTCCTAAAGGAGGGTCAGCATTCTGGTTTATAACATTCTACAGATTTTAACTATCAGACTCTCCAAGGAAGAACAATAAACATAAAAATAAACATACTACTACTACTACTACTACTACTACTACTACTAATGAAATCCAAATGGAGATGAATTTGACTCTATTCAAACCTATTTAGGCTCTGACCATTTCAGTTCTCAAGAGCTGATTCAAGCAGTACTTAAAATTAGGTCATTTCTAGTTATCTGTGAAGGTTTTCAAAAGAAACATTTAGGATAAGGAGATAAATGTTCATGAAATAGTTGTAATTTCTACAAGTTTGTTATGATTCTGTTTCTCCATGCTGAGAAGAGTTACACAATCCTAAAATAAAATAAATGTACACCTATATTTTTCATTTAGCTGG
The DNA here is from genome assembly GCA_004027655.1 of Graphiurus murinus. Classification (NCBI taxonomy): domain Eukaryota; kingdom Metazoa; phylum Chordata; class Mammalia; order Rodentia; family Gliridae; genus Graphiurus; species Graphiurus murinus. Next base: position 42,618 of record PVLC010002202.1, on the reverse strand, counting down.
CCAGAAAGTAGCCTAGGGGTAAGTTGGGACCATTGGAGATTGCTGATACAGAAATTTCTAAGACTAGTGTCCTGGAAGAGAAAGAGAGCAAAGGATATCTGGCTTTAACAGAAAATGGAAGCTAGTCTAAATACTGAGAATCTAGTAGCCTAGGAAAGAGCTAGGGGCAGAGAATTCCCCTGAAAGCTTCAATGTAAGGGAAGGACCTGGGATTCCAAGCAGCTTTTGTACAAGATTGACACTGAGAGTCTGGGGTAGACCATTTGGTTTTGTTTATAAGATCTTTAACTCACTGTGCCTTTAGAGAATATAATCAGTCTTTTTCTTTTTTCTTTCTTACTTTTCTTTTTAATGCTATTGGTGATTGAACCCAGGGGCATTTCACCTCGGAGATACACCCCCAACCTTGTTTTATTTATTTGAAACAGGGTCAAATTGAGACGCAGAGGGCCTCACTAAGGTTTCTGTGGCTGGCCACAAATCTGCTCCCTTTATGTCTTGGCCTTCCAAGTACTGGAATTGTAAGTATGTACCACCACACCCAGCTTTAGTTAGTCTTTTTTAATCTCAAAATTTCAACCTTAAAATGGGGAGATTTAAAGACCCAAATCTAGAGAGTTCTTTCTATTATGTGAGGCAATACATAGAAAGTGTTCACTGGACAAGTTAGTTCTTTAAATGAATTCTATTTCTAAAAATAAAGCAATTAATGTGGAGTAACACTATCTAGCCCACTGTTTTCTGACTGCAGAGTCAAAAGATCATAAAAATAAGAAATTACTGGGAAAAAGTATGCATTTGTGACCTTCATAAATAAAAGAAGACAACCAAATCTCTTTGGGGACATCAATTGTTTTTAGTTATTCTAAATGACCATAATTCGTTGAAAATGAAGAAGAAAACAGAGAGTTTACAAACCATTCTGATTGTTTTCCAGAACTATTGGGGTTTATAAAGACACCTTCACTAACCCATTAATGACAGAATATTGCTGATTTATTCATCAGTTAGTGGTACTATATTTGGGCTTATTCATCACCACTGTTTCTAAGGGCAGTCATTTTGCCTGTAGCTGGCCAGAGTTCAAAGTACTGTGAAAGACTAAAGCTAGTTTGGGACTTTGCAGTCTTACACTTTTAGTCTATCTGGGTCAACCAGCACCAAAGATTGTAATAATGATTGTTTCCTCATTGGCAAGTCCTGAGATCAAGTAGTCACTTAATAGTTTTTGTTTTTTTTTTTTTTTTCATCCTATGTAAGGATTTATAAAGATCCAGAATTCATATTGCTATATTTTTTACTCTGCTTTAGTTAATGAGTAAATTAAAAAAAAAAGTTATTTTAGCGTGTTTAATAGTGTCTTCCCCAAATTCATGTCTGCCTGCAACCTCAAAATGTGGCCCTTTTTGAAAAAGGGGTCATTTCAGTTATAATTAGTTGAGAGCATACTGGATTAGGGTGAAACTTAGGTCCAACTACTAGAGTCCTTAATAAGAAAAGGAGAGGATGCACAAAAATAAATAAATACATACATACATACATACATACATACATACATACATACATAGACATTCAGAAGTTAGAGCCACAGAGAAGACAACTAAGGGAGAGACTGACCTGGTGCATCTATAACCCAAGTATGCCAGTGACTGTCAGCTTACACCAGAAAGTATGAGAGGCCAGGGAAGGTTCTTTGCTCGTGCCTTCAGAGGAAGCATGGGTATTCTAATGCCTTGATTTTAGACTTGAACACTTCAGAAATGTGAGAGAATCAATTTCTATTTTTTTAAATCTATATATTTATGTTAATTTGCTATAGCAGCCCTGGGAAACAAGCATAGAAATCATTTCCCATCATCCTCGCATTTCACAGGTGAGGAATGGAAAAGTCTGCAAAGTAACATAACTTGTGTCATAACACTGAAAAGAAATTCAGTCTTTGTTGTGATTTTGATCTTCCAACTCCCTGTAGGACTTACTGATCCCCAAATATCTATTAGACACATTTAATTTTCTTGAGAAATGATTAATTTCATCTTTTTAGAAAACAAAAACAAAAACGTGTTTGCCACCATGCCTGTAATCCCCTACTTGGGAGGCGGAAATAGGAGGATCGCAGGTTCAAGGACAGCCTCAGCAAATAGTGATACCCGTTTCCAAATAAGAATTAAAATTGGACTGGGGATGTAACTCAAAGGTAGAATGTCTCTGGGTTCAATCCCCGTACCACACACAAAAAAATTGTTTCATTGTAAACAACATTGTTTAATTGGTATTTCTTATACTCAAATTATGGCTTGAATTGACAGGCACCTAATATTTTATGACTTCCCAGTCATTTTCCTTTATGCCTATGCCATTAGAGTTAGTGAAAAGAAAACTTTAAAGTATTTGTTAAAATTGAAATCCTTTGTTTCTCCCAGCTATCTTTTGTCAACCCTAATACTCTGATATTTTGTCATTGCGCCTCTGTCACAAGGACAACTTTACAAGATAAGGAATAGACTTAAAGGACTAGTGCTTCAATCTTAAAAGATATCTCTGCTTAAAAATTCTGTTTGATGACAAAGAGATTCTTAGAACATTATCCTTAGTAATCTCATTTTTAGGGGCCAAGGTTGGTTGTTATTGCCTTTGCAAATTAGGAATAAATTGTTTTTGATTTGTTCTGCAGTTTTACTTAAGGGACAGAACAATAAATCTTTAAGTAGCAAATGATAAATGTGAAAAAAATGTCGTCAGGATAATTGAGTTATTCTGAGACATAAGTATGCATTTTGACAGTAATTTAGTGGTATCCTTTCAGAGAGGCCCCAGGAAGGGAAATTCCAAGAAGCAGTAACATATGTTATTTGGGTGATAGGAGGTAGCCTTAGGTAGTCATCAGATACTCTTGTGACACTAATCAGGAAAATACAAAGGCAGCATGACTTCATGTGCAAATGTACATTGTCTTTGGGGAGAATATTTTATATTTCCATAATCAGAGTAAGCAATAGTGCTAACACATCCAAAGGATAACATTTATAATCTTGTGCTTTTTAAAATATTTTTGGTATTTGCAAAATCTATTGTTATCTTGAAACTTGTGTTGCTCATGAATTCTTTGTAGAATCTGCCAAAAAGAATTCCTGTGAAGTTCCTGACATCTTATATCTACTATGTTATCTGAAATATGGCTCCCAAATAATTCTTTGTGTCATTAAGCTTTCTCACTAACATATCTTAGCATAGGAAAGGAAGAAGTGAATGAGCAAAAAATGAAAAAAAAATGAGAAATGCCAAGTGAGAAGGAAAGAGCTCTTTAGGATCAACTGCTTAACCAGCTGATGTCTTCTGAACACCAACTTTTGAGCTCTCAAAAAAATTCCCCCAAAATATAGATTAATGGTAATTATCACTATAGTAGTTTCTCAGGGTTGCTAGGAATTAGCATGACAAATTAGCATGAACTAGGTGACTTAAGACAACAGAGATGTGTAGTAGTTCCCCTTTATCTGTGGGAGTTGTTTATGTACACCTGCAGTGGATGCTGAAAACTGTAGTTGGTACCCAGTATGACTACCCTTCATTCTGTGTAGCCTTCTCTCTCTTGGAGTAAATGGCTGGCTGTCACATGTTTCACGTATCCCTTGTTGAAGTGTTTGCATATGTTTTTTTTCTGGTGCAACACAATGCTATCTTTCAGAACATGTTTTTTGTTCACATCTTCCACCCATAGATATAATGTTTTTTTTCATCTTAATTAAGCACTTACACCCTGTGGCTCTAAGTTTTTCAATTTGACATTACCACAACATAACTAACACAAATTTCCTTTTCTATCTTTGTGATGTCATGGAAGATGTCATGGAGACTGACTTTTGCCACAGACCTTAGCACCTTCAGAGTACAATACTTTTTTTCCCTTAAGTTAAGAATTTTACCTTTTCATTTACAAGATGTACTTCACTGCTTTTCTCTGATACATTGGAATTTTCTAGCCTTACTACATTTGTGCTATGGGGCCACTGTTAAGTAAAATAAGGGTTAGTTGAACACAAGAACTTTGATACCATTACAGTCAATCTGCTGAGATAGCTACCAAATGACTAATGGGCAGATAGCATATGCAGTGTAAATACATTGGATGGTTCACATTCTAGGTGGGGCTGATTAGGATGTCTGAGATTTCATCATGCTACTCATAATGGAACACGATTTAAAAAATGAATAAACTGTGTACTTCTGCATTTTTCTATTGATTATTTTCAGATCACAATTGACTGAAATGGTATAAAGTGAAACTAAACAAAATCGGACTATTGTACTCTTTCACACTTCTGGAGGACATAACTCCAAAATCATGATAGTGACAGGACTGATTTCTTCTGAATGTTGTGAGGATGAATTAATTCTATGCCAGTCTTGTATCTTCTCATTACTTCCAGCAATACTTAGAATTCCTTGACTTACAGATACTTTTCTCCAATTTCTAACTCCATCCTAAAATGGTTTTCCTTGCTGTGTCTATTTGTCTAGAATCTCCCTCTCATTTCTTTTATAAGAACACTAAATCCAGGGTATTTTTGTTTTCATATCCTTAATTATAACTGCATTGACTTTAGTTTCAAAGAAACTCAACATCACAAGTACCAGTGTTTGGTACTTATGTATGTATCTTGGGTTGGACACTCTTCAGTCCACTACAATTCTCTATTTTGCAAGGAGGTCATGTGTACTTCTGGTCAGATAGCTTACACAGAATCACTAGTTTATTCTGGCTTTTACACAACATAAGTATGTTATATGTTATATTGCCTGTAGGGCACATAAAGCAAATGAGATTCAAGATGATTTATAATATTATACTATTAGAAACCAGATTGTGCAAGTTTTTCAAGTTGTATATTAAGACAGAACACCTGTCTCCATCTCTTTGTCACTATTCTAAATTGAGTATCTGTATCACAACCTCAGTGGCTCAAGAGTTGATGTCGGGTCTGACATTGAAAGATTCATCGAGGCTCCCAATGGAAAGTTCACCCTCCTTCTGTCTAGAGACCACTGATAGATAATAATATTTAGAACCTCAGCTGTTCATTCTGTTATTCGTTAAAAATAAATGGCTCTTATAAAGAATATCAATTATAATAAACTTTTTTTCCATGTAATAAAACTCAACCTTTCAAAATGGGACTGCAGGTAAGATTGGAGAGCAGAGGTGAAGGGCGCATTAGAGTGAGCAGCCTGTAACTCAGATGCTTCATTGAGAGCAGATGGTGCTCAGAATCAGTCCACTCATGATCCCTCTGTAATAGAGATTAAAGTTGCGTGTCCCCTCGTGGAGGTGTGCTCGGCTGGCTGCCAACATTTTAAAACGAGTTCTTGGCCCACCTTGTTCCATGGGAGATTTTTTCTCTCCATTTATCTAAATTATTCCATAGTTCTAATAATAAATCTGTCCATTAAGTAGTTAAGATTTGTTTTTAAAAATTCAAACCTTTTTATCATTATTATTTTTCTGTTATATGAGCCCACTAACAATGATTGGAATTATTTATTATTTCATATCTTATTCTAACAATCATGGTTTGAGTTAGACACACTTTGTGCAGTGGTCTGTTTCTGAAATATGTGAAATTGATAATTAGGCAGTGAATACAGGTCTGTCTGTCCTTCCATTCTCTCATTTCTTTCTTTCTCTTTTTCTTCCTTTCTTTCTTTCTGTGAGTCTGGCATGGGAAGTAAAGAAATGTGGATGTTATAATAAGGTAGCAGCTGTAACTGAAATTCTAATGCCCATGAGGGAATCTGATGCAAGACAGCTTCATTGTTCTCATGAGTTGGCTGAAAGCTTTTCTTTCCAAAGGATAAACTAGAACATTTTTCCATTTCATGACCACTTGGGAGTTTCCATGGACAACCCACACAAGTTTTTGGAGTGATTTTATGCACACAAAAGTACCAGTCGATAATTATTTGATACAGTTTGTCTAAGATTGAACTCTTGAAAATATGAAGGTTACTGTTAGGTCTACAGAATATATTTTTGAGCAATCACTTAAAACCAGTATTTTGTTTCCCTTAGTACAAAAAAAAAAATTACCCATTGGTAGGTAATGTGAAAGGGATATTTGCATTTACTCAGTAAAAACTCATTTCTTGTTTGTAATCTTTACTTATAATCTTCACTAAGTATCATTTTATTATATTTTATTGGTACATTTTAAAACTCTTTTTGTTAAAGTATAATACAAATACAAAAAGTATATCACATACATATCATAAAGGGTAAGCTAGATGGATTTTGTCAAACTCATCATACTCGTGTAATCTGTCAAAGGGCAGGAAACATTTCCAGAAACCCACAGTTCTGCATGTCTCCTCTGGCCACCAACTCTTTCAAAACTAGCAGCCAGACTGACTTCCAAAGTCATAAAATTTGTCTACTTGATATCAGTAGAATCATACAATATAGACTATATTGTCCTTGGCATTTTTCACAGCATTGTATTTATGAGATTAATCTGTATTTTTCTGTGAGGTTGTAATTTGCTTATTCTCACTGATTCATAGTATGCTATTGTAGCAATATGACACATTGCTACTTATCAATTTTCCTGATGGTAGATATTAGATGATTTCTATTTGCAGGCACTGATGGAGTTTCCAAGGGCATTCTAGTAAACATGTTTTGATGTCTAGTTGTACGTAATTATGTTGTGTATGTATGTATATATTACAGTAGAATTGTATGAATATCTTTTTCTGAAAATATGTTCAGCTTTTGTAGTACCCATACATAGTATTAACATGGTTTCTTCTATTACCTGTATTTGTATGAATACATGGTATTTGTTCTTGTCAGTTCTTAAAATTATTTGGAGAGCTGATACTTTGCATGGTGGGACTTAAAATTATCATTCACAAGGATGATTGACTCAAGAGTTATAAAGCAGATACATTTTGATCTTTTAATTTAATATGGGTTGTTATAGTTATGGTTATTAATTTTATCTCCTTATGTCTGTCAAGTCTTTTTTCTCTGTTATCTAATGCATGCCTTTAGTTCAGACTCATCTCTTCCATATCATACATATTAGCTACTAAACTGGATCAGAACACATTTGGTAAATCTCTACCTCACCATGAGCTGGGTGGTCAACATTAAATACCCTATCCTGCTTCTATTGAGAGTTAGATTTGTCAAAATAGAAACTTAATTTATTGTTTCAAAAATATTAACTGCTCTACTTTGGAAAACAGTATGGAGGATCCTCAGAAGAATGGGAATGAACCTACCATATGATCCAGCCATACTACTACTCTGTATCTACCCAAAAGAATGGAAATTCTTGTTTGTAGCTGCACAATTAACAATTGCCAAACTATGGAACCAGCCAAGATGTCCATCGACAGATGAATGGATTACAAAACTATGGGATATGTACACAATGGAATTTTACTCAGCCATAAAGAAGAACAAAATCATGTCATTTGCAGAGAAATGGATGGAACTGTAAAACATTATGCTAAGTGAGATTAGTCAGTCACAAAAAGTAAAAAATTGTATGCTCTCCCTAATATTTGGAAGCTAGGGAGAAAATGGGATTTAAGAGGGACTCTAGATGAAGAAGGAAAAACCTTAGATGAGCAAAGAATTTGACTTAACTGAAGGTGATGGGGGGGTAACACCCTAATGCACATGATATACTTTGCAAACATATCAAAGTCAACACTAAACTGAACTTGAGAAGGGAGAGAGAGGGAGTGAGGTGAGAATTGGGGAAGGGTTAAATGAGAATTGTAAGCCAGGAGTGATGGCGCATGCTTGTAATCCCAGCATTTGGGAGGCTGAGACTGGAGGATCCGGGTTTGCAGCCAGCCTAGCTGCTTAGTGAGGCCCTCCACAATTTAGTGAGACCCTGTTTCAAAATAAAGAAAAAAAAATAGGGCTGGAGGTATAGCTCGGAGGTAGAATGCCCCTGAGTTCAATCGCCAGTACCGAAAAAAAAATAAAAAGAGAAATGTATATCTTTACCAGTTGGTACCTAACAAAGATGTATGCTTACAATGCACTAATTAAAAACTCATTCACTGCTATATCACATACAAGGCATCTTTTCCTCAAGCTTCTACTCTCATAGATAGTTTATAATTTATTGGTCTATCCCTATACCAACATAGTCATACGCTCTAGGGGTTGACTTTTTTTCTTTCTACTTTTTGCTTTTACTAATGTTCCTTATTTGATAGGGTTTAGATACAACAGATATTCATCAGTCCATTCTTTATGATATTTCTTTTAAATTGTATATTGTATAACATGATGTATAATCTCATAAACTGATTTATTTTCTTTTGGACTAAAATACACCATGGGGAAGAATTATTTTTACTTAAGACCCCCAAAATCTCGTATAGACTTTGATACATGTTGCATACTTATGGATAAAGCTAAAAAAGTTAACTGGTACTTACTTTTATTGGGACTGCTATTCTCAATTATTTGAGCTTGATTTAGCTTCTTATTTTTTCTTATTATAAATGTCATATACATCAAATTCAATTACTTAAAGTAATATTCATATCTAGGATTGATTCTTGGTGATTTCTCTTGCTGTTATGCACTAAGAATGCTATGGAAGTACTGTCCTCACCCTGAGAATAAGACATTAGCCTGCTTTTCAGAGGGCACAATGTTATGTTTATACAATATTATAATCCTCTGCATGTCAGAATTTAGTCAAGGTAGGAAATACCAGCTTCATATTACTGATCAAAATCTTTATAAAAATGCAAGGTCTCCCTCCTACAAGCTGGTCAGTGACCTCACCTCCCTCTGGGCTTATTTCTAATGCATGGCACTTTTGCTGACTCTGCAGAATGGCTTCTAGCATACTTATGTAACTGCAAGATAAGTTATGTTTCTATTCTAGATGTGCATTTTCAAGACCTTAGCATCATGTCTTATGCCATGTTCATTTCTTCCAGCTTTCTTTTTACTTTTCAAAAACTGAACAGCACATGTATCAAATGTGTTAAATTGATGATTTCACTTGCTGTTATAAAGTACCTGTAGTGCTTATCCCATCAAGCCCGAGGGCCTGAATTTACTTCACAGGATTGTAAGTGCTGGAGGTTTAACGGGTGCATGTGCAAAGTGTTTGTCTTAAACTTGAAAAATCCTGAACTCCTGTTCCTTTTTGTAGCTATCAATCCTAAATTACAACTTCAGTTTTATGACACTGAGAAGGGGCTGTTGTAAAACACAATTGTTGAACAGGTTTTATCCTTTCCACAATGAAAAGGAAAAATGTGTGTACTAACCTTCAATAAACATTTAGAAGATTATATTGAAAGCTCTCTAGATCTGGTAGAAATCTGTCAGAAGTATTGCTGAGTCCACAACCTTCAGGAGAGAACTAATATGACTAGTATACTTTGTTTCTTACTTTCTGAATCCAAATAAAGATCTCTTACAAAGACAAATACTTAACTCCAAATGTGAAGGAAGCACAAAGAGATCTCTGACTTATAGTACCAAAATGTAAGAAATAAAACAAGAAATGTTATCCGGTTATGATTTAGAAAATATATGTCATTTATTCTCAATAAGTTGAAGTCCAGGGCTGTTGACACTTGCTCTGGAGTGTTAAAGAGTTTTCATTGGTCAAGACTACAACTCTTGTGCTCAGTGGTTCACAGAACAAGATCTTTTGTCGTGTGTTTGAAAGTCTTAAATTATTTCTTAGAACTACATTAACAACCCCTACTAATAAAAGAAAGAACAGAGTCCAGTCCAAATTTATAAGTAAACAACTGATTATGAGAATGAACCCTGCAAAATTTTATCACTGGGGCCTATAGTAGTAAATTAAACAACCATATCAGACCTAGGGCAGGGCAACTTCTGGTTGCTGTCCTTGGTTCTGAACCATCATCTTAAAAAGTATAGGGTAAATTTTATTCTTTTTGACTCATATGCTAAACATTTCTAGCATTTTTAACTAAACGAGTAAATAAGTTATATGTAAAAACTATGGAAAAGGGAAAGTGATTTAAAAATATAATATAGAAACCATTAGAAATATACAACTCCTGAGAAGAGGCAAAGACCATTTTTTTTTTCTTCTTTGTGGTACTGGTGATTGAACCCCGGGGCATTCTACATCTGAGCTCCCCCCACAACCATTTTTATATTTGTTTTAATACAGAATCTCTCTAGTTTGTTGAGAGTCTTGCTATGCTGCTGAGGCTGTCCTCATGCCTGTATCCCTCCTGTCTCAGCCTCACAAATACTGGGATCATAGGTGTGCACCCCCATGAATGGCTATAAAAATGTTGTTTTTCTGTAAGTCATATTCATTCACTTTCAAGGAAAAAAATTACCATTGACTTTGGCCAGATATTGGGGTGACTGAAGAAAAGTGTATAATGAATAATACCATTTAAAAAAATTCTAAGCTAGGCGTGGTGGCACATGCTTGTAATCCCAGTACTTGGACGGCTGAGACAGGAGGATTGCAGGTTCATGGCCAGCCTCAGCTACTTACTTAGACCCTCTGCAACTTAGTGAGGCCCTGTTTCCAAATAAAGAATTAAAAATAGAGCTGGAGATGTAGTTCAGATGTAGAATGCCCCTGGGTTCCATCCCTAGTACTGCAAAAAATGAAAATAAAGAAAGAAAATAAAAATAAATCAGGAAAGATGGCTCTAGATTGTAGGAAAGGGACATGTTTTTCTAGGTGCAAAGATATCATTATTGAAGTGTCAGTTAAATACTCCTAGGTCTTTTTCTTTTTAAAAATATATTGAAAACATAATTTTCATTGTCATAGTGTAGTAAAAATGATATATATATTTTCCAAAATGGGCATAATTAATTTCTTGTGCCATTTGACAGTTTTCTCATGTTTCAGATTGTTACAGGTGTTCTTCCTCTGGTGACTTGAATGAACAAGCTCCCCTCTATTGACAACCTGGTTATGTTTGTGGAACAGATAAAACTGACTAAAACTCAGAATTATTATTACAAAACTCAGTAAGGAATTGGATAAAGATTTTTGACTTATGACTTTTTACTTCATAAAAAGCATGTGGAGAAATGAAAATAAACATGTTTGTAGTTGGAGATTATAGATAACTTGGAATACAGTTTGGCTGATCAGAGGTTTATTTTACATGGATTTTGTATTTTTGAAGTGAATCAATCCATCCCTTTCTCTTTAAATATAGTCTTCATCCCTAGGTAGAGCATATTATATGATTTATAAATCTTTAAAAGATTGGATTATCGTATCATTTTAGGCAACTCTTTCTGAAGTACCATTGTTTTCATGTGTTGAAAGACAGCTCTGGTCAATGCCTTGGCTTGATCTGGCACTGCATAAGTGTGTGTGTTACCATTTGTATTTCACACACATTATCTCACTGAGTGTTCCAAGTCATATTTCATGTCAATTAATTAGACTTACTTGTCAATGAACAGATAAAGAAAATAATATTCGGAGAGATCAAGGGACTTGCTCAGGGTCACTAATCTAGTTCTTGATTAACTCAGCTGACACCATTGCTTACAGTAACAGCACATCATTATTATTCTCCCTACATTAAAATGGGTCCATGTCTCACTTACAGGACAGAGACAATCATCTTTTACTGATATTGAAAATGTTCGATTGCAGTTAGTAGGTTTTCTTGCATGGCAGGTTTATGAAGCAATCTCCTCAGTTATTATTGTTTAGCACCCTTTAATCTGATTTCTAATCCTTTTCATAAAATAAGCATATTCCTTAAAATGGCCTAAACTTCTGTTGGATTATTTTTATTTATTTTATTTTTGGTCTTTATTTCTTTACACTAGCAAGTAATATTAATGCTTCTTCAAATTGGATAGAATTTGTAGATGTCCAAAATATTTTAACATCAAGCCTCACATTTATTTGGGGGAATTCTATTTATTATATTATGTAAGAAAAGTAGTCATCATTTTCTCAGCTTTTACAAATAAGCCCTGAGTCTTAGATATGTTTGAAAATTTCTAAAGATGACAGAGGTGACAAATCATTGAAGCAAGACTCAAGTTGAGGTTCCTTGAGTCCAGGCCAAAGATCAGCCCTTGTTCCTTTGAAGTCAGGATTCTCAAAAAGGGGTGGGAGGCCTCATGGGGTACTTTCATCAATGTCCAGAGACTTTTGTGATTGTTGAAACTGGGTCTTCTGTGCTCTAGGTAAATCTACTCAGTAAAGGCCATAGAAGCTACTAGATACCCCACAGTATCGAATGCCATCTTCCAAACAGATAATGATCTCACCTAAATTGTCTATAGTGCTCAGTTTAAATAACATTTCCTTAAAGAACTCTCTGTCAGTGTTCAGTTTCTTTTCTATTTTTCCTACATGTGCTAACAGTAGAATACTGATTGAAGAATGGCACATTGAGAATCTAAACCCAATCAACCACAGACCAAAGAATAGAAGATTAGCAAAATGAAAAGCACTCATTTCTTTGAAGGTAGGGAAAGCTGCTTATGAATTCTGATTCTTCTAGTAAATAATATGTCCCCTTCAGACATATTAACCTTAAGTTTCCCTTAAACTCTCTGTGCCTTTGTTTCCTTTGGTGTAAAATAAGCACAATGATTGCCATCTTGCAGGATTTCCCCTCTCTCTTTTCCAGGTCCCACTTCATGTCTATCTTTTGAGACATTAAGTCCATAAGGTCTTTCAAGGTGCCTTATTTGATGACCTATGGATTTGGCCCCTTCTCTGGACTTTGGTGCTATTAAAAGGATTATTTTGCAAATCACCTTTTACTGGTATATACCAACACCTGTAAGAGCCTTCCTCTTTTAAGCAATGCCTGGTTTTCAGAGCTTCACAATGATCCCCTTGGATGACTAGCATAATTGACAGAAATTATGATTTATTGATTCACTTCACCTTTGTCTTCTTCAGAATGAGAATGAGCTCAGGGTGTGGCATGCAGTCTCCACCAGAGCTCCAAAGGAAAGAACAAAACGGTTCAGAGAATAGATGCTGTAATTAGTTAGACTTGGGTTCAGTCCCATTCGCATCCTTATTTAGGTGTTTATTTCTATACCTCACTTAATGTTTCTGAGTCTCAGTTATCTTTTCCACAAAATAGTGTTGTCGTGGGAATTAAAACAAACAATACATCTAAAATACTCCTGTTAAATTCTTAACAAATGATAGCCAATTATTCATTGAAATTTCTAAATTCATCTGAGAGAGCTACATATCAGGACCCCTGATAAAGATCTAGAACTGTGGATACTACTCATCCCTATGTAGACAGTATTATATTTTCTTCTACACATACCTGTGATAAAATTTAATTTATGAACTGAATGCAGCAAGAGATTAGCAATGACTGAAAATAAACTGAACATCTATAAGCATTTATTTCTGAACATTTGTACTGTAATAATATTCCCATCATCATTTCTCGTACACTTTTTAAATAAAATAAGTGTTGTTTGAACATCAGCAATGAGATACTAGGACAGTTGGTATGATACTTAATAGTCTACTAGGTGACTAGTGGATGGCATACACAGCTTGGAAATGCTGCAAGGGGATATTTCACATCCTGGCCCGGTTGGAGATGGAGAACAGAACAGAGCAAGGTATCACCATACTACTCAGGAGGGTAAGCAATTTATAACTTATGAATTGTTTATGTACAAATTTTTCCAATTAAAGTTTTGGACCATAGCTGACCTTGGGCAACCAAAATCACTGAAAGCAAAATTTCATCCCAGGGAACTTCTGTGTCATGTCCATGCATCATACTTCAGTCATGAATTGTAACAGTGCAATGTGAAATTCAATCAATACCAAACCTCATACATGGAAAAGGAAAAAAAAAAAAACTTATAAGTCAGTTTCCACAAGCTCTCTTTGCACTTAACTTTATATGTGCATCCTTTTCTTTTTTGAAACACACAAATTAACATGATGGTCTTGTTTGGTAGAATTTTTTTTTTTTTTTTTTTTTTTTTTTTTTTTTTTTTTTTTGCGGTACTGGGGATTGAACTCAGGGGCATTCTACCTCTGAGCTACACCCCCAGCCCTATTTTTTATTCTTTATTTTGAAACCGAGTCTCACTAAGTTGTGATGTGCCTCACTAGGTAGCTGAGGCTGGTCGCGAACCGGGATCCTCCGGTCTCAGCCTCCCGAATGCTGGGATTACAAGCGTGTGCCACCACGCCCGACTGGTAGAATGTTTGTTAAAGAAATCTTAACTTACATCTGGCTCTTAGAATCTAAAATCCATTTTTTTTACTTGTATAATAGTGCAGTACTCTTCATTTTACTATCTCTTATACTCTAAGGATTTGAAGTGATAAATATTTATCAGATATAGTGATGAGACCCTTAGAAAAAACAAGACACCTTCTACTTATATCTCCTCCAAACTTCATCATCATCTGATTTTTATGAGAAATTGGGAGACTTGGGATTAACTCCATGACCTTTACTTTTTTTTTTTTTTATACATTTATTGTTGCATCGTAATTATACATCATAGTGAGATTCAACGTGATGCCTTTATACATGTATAATTCATCTGGTGCATTTTTCACCATATCCCACCCCCTCCCCATACATGTTCACGAGATTGGAGTGACAGCTTCATATATGGATATAGCATAACTTGAACTTTTTCCTTCTTTAAGCCTAGCTATTTTCCTCTCCACCTCTCTTGTCCATACCCCTTCCACTATACAACCGGTCTATCTTCCTTTATTTGAAGTCCCATTTTCCCCTATTTTTTCTCTAGCTTCCATGTATGAGAGAAAACATATGACTCTTGACTTTCTGAGACTGGCTAATGTCACTTTGCTTAATATTCTGCATGTCCATCCATTTTCCTGGAAATGACATAGTTCTATTCTTCTTTATGACTGAGTACAATTCCATTATGTGTATATGTCACATTTTTTATTCATTTATTAAAAGCACGTAGTTTGTTTTCATAATTTGGCTATTGTGTATTGTGCTACTATAAATGTGAGTATGCGTCTGTAACTATAGTATTCTAACTTTAATTCTTTGGAAATATTCCAAGGAGTGGTATGACTAGATCACATCGTGGTTCCATTTCATGACTTTTGAGGGACCTCTATACTGATCTCCATAGTGGTTGTACTAATTTATATTTATACCAACAGTGTCTAAGAGTTCCTATTTCCTCACATACAATCCAGCATTTATTGTTTGTATTCTTGTTTATTACCATTCTAATTAGAATTAGCATCTCAGGGTAGTTTTGATTTGCATTTCCTTGATTGCTAATGATGTTGAACATTTTTTTATATGTGTTGACAATTTGTATTTCTTCTTTTGAGAAGTGTCTATTCATTTCCATTGCCTTTTTTTTTTTTTTTGGTGTTAAGTTTTCTGAATTCTTTATACGTTCTAGATATTAGTCCTCTATCAGAGAAGTAGATGGCAAAGAATTACTCCCATTCTGTTGACTCTCTCTTCAGTCTCTTAGTGATTTTCTTTGCTGCACAGAAGCTTTTAAATTTGATGACATCCTATTTATTGATTCTCAATTTTATTTCCTGATCTGTAGGTGTCTTTGTGTGGAAGTCTCTATCATTATCTATATATTGGATAGTTGGTCATGGTTTTTAATTCAACAATTTCATCCTAAGTAATACTGTTTTCTTCAATACTTTGAGCCTTGTCATAGTTTGATCTATGAATGGATGCATAGTGTGATGACAGAGACTGTATATTATAGAAAAAAAGGAGACAATAATCTCAATACAAAGATAATCCAAAATACTTAAACACAGTTCCCTGTTACATAAGTAACTACAAAAGTCCAGATAGGTATCAGGAAGAAATGTTAAGCTCAAACTCACACATTTAATACTTCACTTTGGAGAAAAGAAGCCATTCCCAATCCTAATTACTATTTTAAATCACCAAACATCATGTCATCTGGAAAACGTGGGCCATCAGATCTCCTACTTACAATTTTGTTAATTTGTTTGTCTTTCCATTGATATGTTTTTATTCATTAAACCAAGAGCAGTTATGGATTTGGGCATAGTAACTATTTTTTTTAAGGTCATGTGAATATGAAGTTTAAAATTTAGTGCAGCAGTCATAAAAAACAAGTAAGTGGAACAAATAATGAAAATATATAGAGGTATGAAAGAAACAAAGTGTGAAAAGAGTAACAGGAACATATTATAAATAGCAAGGTCAGGGGAGCTTCTACTGATGAGACAGTAATTATGCTGGGACATGTGTGTGAGTGCGGATGCAGGAAAGAAAGTGGGAGAATATTTATAATTAAGCAATAGCATTTGAAAATTTCAGGTGTTTTCCCAGGACTGTATTATGTCCCACATCCTCAATGCCTTGAGGATGTCTTGAGGATTGATATGATAATTTATGAAGTACAGTTTTATTATACATTGGTGCCACAGTTAATGTACCAGACTAAAGGCTGTCTTCTGATGTTATTGGTTAATGCAATGATTCTTGTGTGAGCTGTAGATCAGCAGATCTGCTGACCACCATGTGGGAAGTATTACTTGGATAAGATTGTTATGTAAATAATACCTCCTAGTTTCCTTCAAACAGTCATACAAAAATACCTGCCAAATGGACTTTGTAGCTTAAGTATGTAGCATATGGAATATTCACTTATTTTTAAATAAAATGTTATATCCTTTATTTCACATACTCTCCTCTCTTCAAGGAAGAAAATGAGAGACTTTGGATTTCTTTTTCCTTCTCAGTTATTCTTTTTACTCTTTATGTACACACCTTCTCTTCTCTTTTCCTCCACAGTTACCATTTCTGCCCTCACCTTTCCCCTTTGGGCATGTGTGCTATAAAAGTGCTTGGTGTTGGTGTTACTACTGTTTATCCATTCACTTCGAGAGTGTGGATTCCTTATAGATAGCCATTGTGTCAACATTGTGTCTTCAAAGCTTAGCATGGCATTCAAAGTGGAATGGGGTTCACTAAATGTTAATTTGATAAATGGATATGTGAGTGAGTGAGGAAATGCTGAGCTAGTAGACTTTGGATAAGATTTCAGAGAAACCATTCCAAGTATCTGAATCTCAGAATATTTTGCTAAAGAAAATACCCACACAAAGGTCATAGCATATTTAAGTTGAAAAATGTAACATTAGGGTTTGGATATAAAATGTCCCCTGGAAGAGCTCATGTATTGGCAAAAATGTTCAGACATAATATAATTAAATCATGAGGGTTCTCATATCACATTGAAGTAGATAAATACATTTATGGATTAATGGATTTATTGGGTGGTAGTAATATAGGCAAGTAGAGTGTGAATATATATATAATATACAATAATGATATGTAATATGTAATATATAATATATTAAAACCTCTGAATTATAAATATTATATATACATATATACATTCATATATATGCATATATATATATATATATATATATATATATATATATATATATATATATATGCTGCCTTCTCTCTGTATATCTCTGCTGTCTTCTGCCACGCCCTGAACTTCACAGATGTGACCCAGTCTAGCATGGACTGAAACCTCCAGAACTCTAAGCAAATAAATTTTCCTTCTTCTGAGTTGTGGTTGTCAGGTATTTTGTGTCACAGCAGGGAAATGCTGACTGAAACCAGTCATGACCTTAGTTTGCTAAAATGAAAGGAAAAAGAGAAAAAAAATAAAAAGAAAAGAAAAACAATTTGGTGAAAAACTTTCAAACCTGAACTGAAATTTCTCTCTGTAACAACTTACCCTTCCATTTTTCCTAGATTAAATAGTAAATCTCTCCTCTCTTTGACTGTATATTTTATGTCTGTGAATTTGTATCCTACAGTAGCAGATGATATTTAACTTCCTCATCTGAAGATGAAGGACAGTGGAAGGAACTGAACAAGTAGGTTAGGAGTATTTATTGATGTCTTTCATGAAATGTCCCTAATGTTAGAGAAGAATGGAAAAAGAAGATGGAATTTTGGCTCAGATTGGAGCAGAAGGAGAGAGATGGTCTGCTGCAAATTCATTGTCTACTTTGGAGTTCCTTTTTTCACACGGAGATATTTACATAATTTATAATGCATCAATTTTTTAGTGATAGTCCCGTAATATTTTATTTTACTTTTTAATTGGTGCATTGTAATCATACATTGTGATGAAATTTAGGGTGATAGAGGCATACATGAATAACTTTTCTTTCAAAATAAATTTCAGATTTTGAGTCAATCTTACTTTCTAAGAATGTTTAATATTTTCATTCCATGGCTTCACACACTCTTTGAAATAGACTCAGTCCACCTTCTTCTTACACCTTTGAGAAACTTGTGCATAAGAATCCTAACACATGTGTACATTTTTGACAGTTGTATATAAAATTGCCTCAAGGTCTTTCCTAGAAAATATAGTGAGATAAAAAAGACTCATATGTTGAAGGCATGAACTGATAAAAGGTATAAATGGGGGGGGGCAGAAAATAACTGTACGTCTTCAATAGGCCTATTCTTCTTTCCAGAATCTTCCAGGTATTTCTATGTGTTTGCACTTGAATGGGATATTTTCTCGAAATGCCAAAGCGCACACGTTAAAAGTATTATCAATGAAGGCTATTTTTCACTGTTTTTGATTGCTGTAGGAAAATACACAAGCCTACAGCAGAGATTCATCGAAGCACTGCTCCTTTCCTTAGGGAGCTGTTATTTCAATAAAAAAACAATGGAATCAGTTAGCATAGGTAATAAAATAATTATAGTAATTTATTTTGGCTATTAAATGTTGCATCCCCTTAGCTAATCATCCACTTCAAGCTATTATTCAAAGTGTTCTGCTCTTTCTGCCTTTAAGTTAAACATCATGAATTTCTATGCACTGATAAATCCAAATCTAATAAATTCCTGATGTGTTTCCTTGCACTGTGACTACTGACAACTCTCTCTATCTTGTTAATTCAATGTTACTCAACACCAGTAAAAGATGTTTTCTAGTACAATATAAAAGCAAAGAGTTGCTTGTTTCCTAACTTTGTACCAAGTTACAAGTATATTTAGCCTTCATTACTTTATGACTACAGAGCACTCTGTGTTTCTAAACAAAGGCAGTATTGGAGGAGATTTTAATCACAGGCCCTTAAAGAGCTGTACTTTCTAAAGCGACCCCAATCATCTCTTGCGAGCATGTAGCCCATGAAAGGATACCTTTCAGGATTCAGAAAGCCTCCTGCTTGTTTCACCATCCGTCAGAGTCAGGTTTCTAATTAATTTCAGCTCTATTCAGATTCACATCCGTTTCATTTTGATAAGGTCTAAGGCAGGCATATCAAATCACCCGAAAGGTACAGGACTGTTTTCCTGTTGTGCAGGTATGTTTTCTGAGTTGTTCAGAGAGAAGGCTAACTGGTATTCCTGACTCATTTCAGACTCCAAGTCATTAAACAGGAAAGCAATAGAAATAACTTCAAATGTTTCTCATGGAGATTGTATTCAGGGTTTAAAACGTAATACATCTTTGTGCAGCTATCAATGCACTTTAAAAGAAACTTTTCATTTTTAAATTTTTTCTGTCTCTTTCCTTTTTCTGAACTCGATGAATGAATCAATGCCAATTTGACTTAAAGTTTTAAAAAATACACTTACTGGAGAACCTTGTTCTTTGGCATGAGTTCTAAGTATGACTTCTAAAATGAAAATGTAACATACTTGAGAACTTTATATACTAATAGTATTTGTGGTTTAAACATGATTTTGAGTTTTTCATGAGTTAGATCAGTGAATAGTATGTATAATTATAATGACATTTTTAGTCCTTAATCAGAAATTTTAAGAAATTTGTGTCTAAGTGAATATTTTAAATTAATACTGTACTTATAATAATAAAAATCAAATGAGTTTGATAAAATATCCTGTTGAAAATGTGATTGTCTAGTTGAAATTAAAAACATTTTTCAGTTTGGGCTACAGTAAAGATATCCATCTTATACCATCTACTTTATATCTGAAATTTGTTTGGGGTAAGAGAAATAGAAACTTCTACATGAAGATAGTTTTTTGTTTGTTTGTTTAAACAACTCTGGCACAGTGCCCTAGACTAAATGAGGTGTTTTAGTAAATATCCTCACATTACATACTTGTTGAAATGGTCCTATAACACCACTAGGCATTAGTGGTGTTATAGGACACTAGAATACACTGCGCTTCAGATTATCCCTAATTCATTATAGCAGGGAAAAAAGTGTCCCAAAAGTTTTGCATAACTGTATTTGCTCAGTCCACTGACTATAGAGACACAGTGTCATGCTTCCTTTGAATACTCTCTTTTTCCTTCCAGGAACATCATCAGCTTGTGGTGCTAGAAACCAGAAGTTGCATGTTAGTGTTACTGGGCCTTCTGAAAGTTATTCTCCATGTGGTTTTATTTTAAATTGTATTTAATCAAGTTCTTTCTTAAAAATAGATGGACTTTATAAGGTAACTAGAACTCTCTTTGTTGAGATGTAATTTGAGGATGATTTTGTCAGGCTTGCACCTGTGCATAGACAATCAGAAAGGCTGCTGGCAAGAGGAGTGAGATGGGAGAGGAGATGAAGACCTTGATCTTGATGCCAGCCAAGGTGAAGGTGATGGGGCCACTAGAGGGGGTAAGAGGTTATATGAGGACTTCTCTCACTAGGCATGAAAGCCACTCCTCCAATCAACACCAGAGTTGAATGAGTTTTTTCTCTATATAGTAAGAAGTGCATGGCCCTCCTTCCTTTTTAAAAAATAGGATTTCGGTTTTCTTTGTTTTATTCCATTCAGATTCCTTTTGAGATTGGTTTAGTGATAGCTATTAACCATGCCAAAATATATTATAATGTATTGATAATGATATTAAAAGAATGGTTTTTCCTAGCCCATGAACTATCCTACTAGGAAAAATCCTATCTAAGGTTTTATAGACTCAGTTGCTGAATTAGAATTGGCTTATTGGAAAAGCCATTTAAATTAGTTTCTTTTGTTTAAAAAGTTATGTGTTGAATAGCTGGGAGCCAGGAAGTGATTTCACAAAGAAAATATGAATGTATTGTGATGAATTTAAGCAGTACAAAGAATATAAAAAGCTTTGCATGTAAATTGACTTTATAAATTAGATACCATAAGCTGGTAATAGAAAGTAGTAATACCCATGGACAAAATCCAGTCAACATAAAATTTGAGTTCTTTGAAGATAGGGCTGAATCTGTTCTCTTAGAAGTAATAGAAATTTTCTGCCAGTGATGGACTTAACACAGTGGATAACCTTTTCATTAGACAATTATGTGTTTAAGTCCACAGGATATTCAGGATGTATATTTGTTGTACTTTTTTATATGTCATTGACCCCATTTCATAAAATTTAAGTCATACTGAGGTTTTAAACATCCAAAGAAAACCTATAGATGAGACATTAAAGAACATTACATATCCACTGAAAATATTTTTTTATTCTCTCTTCAAAGAGAAATTCATTGCCAAAAGCTCCACCTAAACATGAAAAAAAAAAATCACTGAAAAACCTGGGTGATAATTACCCATGTCTTGGCTGTTCTGTAAGCGCTTTTGTATCTTTGCAGCATTTGAAGTTCTAATCTACTAGGTACAATGAGCTAGGAAAAGAAGCAAGGAATGTAAAACTACACCAATCCATTGAGCAATGTTAAAAAAAAAAAGAAAAGAAAAAAGGTATTACTCTAAGTTGGGCTTTATTACCACCACAATCAATAGAAACAAATTTGTAGTCACAGTTCACCTTAAATGACACTAATTAAAAAGAAAATGGTGTGTAATTAATGTGTAATTAAATTGCAATTCCTAATTAGTTCATTTGGGCTATTAGGAGCTTACAATTTAGGCTTTCAAGAGAATCTAGTAGATTTTGTCTGAGTTTAGCTTAAAATATTGTTCAATAGTACAAGAGTTATGTGTTACTTCAGAGGGTAGATCCCAGATCACTGAGTAAAAATTATAAAGGAATGGATTAAAACCTGGGTGTGGTGGCACACACTTGTAATCCCAGTACTTGGGAGGCTAAGACAGGAGGATCTCAGTTTTGTGGCCAACCTCAGCAACTTCATGAGGCCCTCTGCAACTTAGTGAGACCCTGTTTCAAAATAAAACATAAAAATAGGGCTGGAGGTATAGCTCGAAGAAGAATGCCACTGAGTTCGATCCTTAGTACCATGAAAAAAAACCAAAAACCTAAATTAGAACATTAGAGGAATGAGCCTATCTCAAGGTAAAATGAGAGGCCTGCTATAGATGAATGACCCCCATCTTTGGACATAAGCAAGGACAGGCAGGATGATTTACTATGCTGACCATTTACTAGGCAGGCTGTGGAATGCATAGGTGGAAATTTGGACTAGGAAGCTTTAAGACTGCTTAAATCATAAACTGCTATGATTGTACTCTTCTAATATCTATCACAGGGATACAGGTAATGGACTGAGAGCTCCCAGGGATGTTCTATATTACTTGAACTTGCTTCTCATGACACTTGCTAAAGTTATATATGAACATGTTTGTTTCCATCCCTAACTTAGAGCAAGCTTTGTGTCTTCTACTACCTTTACTGAAAAGAGAGAATAAAAACAGACAAAAATGATTTTAAGTATAACTACTTGCCCTTTATTTTATTAACATGTCCTTGTCTCATTTTCATGCTTAGGAAACAGAACAGCAGATGGGAGCAGGGCCTTGTACATTACCAAGGATGCCTAAGCACTTATGTCTGAGCTGCCACTGGGTCTTAGAAACAGGGTGTAGCCTCTTCCCAGTATGACTCTGTTACCTTCCAATCAAAGAGACCATGTTTTAATATCTTCAGTATATAAAAAAGTTAAGGGTACATTATTGATAATATCTACAAAGAAGATGCAATATAGGCACTCCATAACAAAAAGATAAATTACAGAGAGGTGCTAGTGGGAAGGGACCAGCAAACCCCACATATCCCAAGGAAGAGTAGGCCTGCAGTCTTGGGAATGATGGGAATTGCAGTTTGAAGGGTTCCTAGGTGAGGGATATGTGTGCAGGACTCTAGCCTGAGTGCTAAAGCCTGGCCATCTCAATTGTCACAGCCCCCATTTTATTTTAGATAACTCTTCTTCCGATGTGCATCCGTTAAGCTTATTTGGCTATGAGAAAATAGAGACTAAAAATAAAATGCAGGTTTTTTTTTTGGTTTTGTTCTCTTTTAGTTTTGTTTTCCCTAGCTGGTAACTGTGGGGCAGAATTTAAAAAGAGCGGGAAACTGCCACAGGATGGAACACTGACAGACACAGAAACCAGAAGGATTCTGATGAATCTAGAAGACAGGACTTAATGAATTGTTACAACAAGACAACAGCCCAGGCAGGACTCAGCCCCATCAATTTCCCTCCTTTCTCTAACTCCACTCAGAATCCACATGCCGCAAGATGCATTGTGACTGATGGCAGGCCTTGGGTCCTTTAGTTAAGAGCCCTTCAGTGTCATGAGCCATGAGACCACCTGCAGAGGCGTGGGGGCAGTTCCCCTGGAAAATCTGAATGTTCTTCTTAAAGAGGGGAAATGGATGTTGGGCAGGAAAAACAACTAGCAAATAAACAGGAAACAAAATAAAAACAAGAACACTTGTCTACCAGTAGGAGCAGAAAAATTGGCTTTCAACATTCATTCCACAATTATTGATTGAGCCTCTGCAGAGTGGCTCACACTCTGCCGCATTAAAACAAGCTTTTCTTTCACGCAGCTGCCTGTCAATGAGGAATACATTACGAAAAGAGACCCTTCGCTTCTAATGGTCACTTCACATTAATGCTAATTGTGTGTGTCTACATGCGCCGTGTTGTTCTCCTCCAGTGGAAGATGTTCCTTGTCCCGTTCAAAATTTCTTTTTTTAAAAATAAGCTTTCATTTTTGGATGACCATAAATCACAGGAGGCAGGAGGCTTCCTTTTCAACCCCAGCCTTGGTATGTTTTTGCAGTCGCCGACGTAAGATGTACAATATATTCACACACACGTATCGTCACAGGGTCATAAGAGATACTAGAATATCTACAATCCACTGTTTTTTGGTCTTGGTCACTGTTCTTCATTTGCAGCAAATAAAAGGACAGGCTAGGTTATGGTGCTAGAAATAAAATTCCCTCACATTAAATTAAGCACAAAAAGAGAAATGATGGGAAGGTCGCAAAGGTACCTTGTGGCCATTGAGGTCAAGGGCTCAGCTGAGTTTCATGAGGGACAAACTGGGAATTGGTGAGGAAAATGCAAATGAGCATCATCTAACATCCTATTACCTTCTCCGATTACCTTCTTTGGGGCTTAGATCAAATGACACTTCAGTGAGAGCCCCTTTGATTTCTCTATTAAAAACCAAAAATAATACCCTTTTCCCACTGCTGCACTCCCTGTCTATCTTCTCTATTTTTCTTCTGAACCACTTAACATCTTTATCAGTCATAATAGGCCAAGTTATACTCAGTAAGAAATGAACTATGTACTTTTTGGTCCTAGGGATTGAACACAGGGGCATTCTACCCCGGAGATATACCCCAGGCCCTTTTAAATTCTTGCTTTTGAAACCATCTGGCTAAGTTGCTGAGGATTTCACTAAGTTGCTAAGGCTGGCCTGGAACCTGCATTCCTCCTGTCTCAGCCTCCCAAGTACTGGGATAACCAGCATGCACCACCACAGCAAGGCTGGACCCAAATAACTTAATGGCTTGTAGGCTTGTAATAACAAAAGTTTGTTCCTTACACCATATGTTTATCACAGCTCGCTGCACCTCGTTTCTATATAGACACACACACTCATGCATATGTGTTTGTGCATGTGCATAAAATCAAATTCAAAATTGCAGCATTTGTAACTGAATGTTGACTAGGAGTCTTTTAATTATTTAGGGGTTGTGGCTCAGGAGAGAATCTGAATAGGAACCAAAGCACTGTGTATTCCATGTATTAAAAAGAGCTGCAAAGGCGTCTCTAAACTGTGGAGCCAGAAAACTCAGGGTTAGCCAAGCATAATTTGTCCTTCTGTCAACTCTCTCCCTTCCCAGCCACTTTCTTACCCTTAGTGAGTTTAGAAAGAGGATAAAACAGAGTAAGGAGAATATCAGATCATAGGGACCTCAGGCCTTGGTGTGAGTACAGGATTGGTCCTGAGATGTTTTTCTCCATGTGCCACAGGGGCATTCATCCCTCAAAAGCCAAGTAGGTATAGGTTAAAGGTGGGGGAATGTTCATGTCAAGCAAATCACTCTTAAAGATTGGAAGTACTGTTGGGCGTGGTGTCTGTTATACCAGTACTTGGGAGGCTGAGACAGGAAGACTGCAGGTTCTAGGTCAGCCTCAGCAACTTAATGAAACCTTGCTTTAAAAAAATAAAATAAAATAGAGCTGGGCAGAAGGAGCTTGGAGGTAGAACAACTCTGGATTCAATCCTGAATACCGAAACAAAAACACCATGATTGGAAGTGCCAATGAAGAGACCCTGGTTAGACCCTGTTTAGGCAATTTGTTTGTCCTTGTGTTCCAAGACCAGCCTGAGCAAAGGAGAGAGTTGATGAACTCTTTAAGGGGAAGAACTGTGGATCAAGTTGTGTGCCTACTGTCTTAGCAGAAATGTGAGTGTCCAACTGGTCAAGTAGGCAGCAGGGAAGTCGCTGGCTTACACCAATGATATGGTTCCCACCCTGGAGGCCACCACAGGAATTTAAGTTGTTGTAGGAGAAGACTTGGCTTAGGGCTGCGGTTTCCATGTCAAGGGTTCAGGCGAGTGTGGAGCTGTTCCCTGGCCTCTAAAGAATCTATGCATATGAGGCACATGTATTTAGGAGAATCAGATTAGGGGTGCCTGCCATACAGAAGTGCTAATGGCCACTATTGGCTAGAACAACATTGGAGCTTCAGCCTTGGGGATGAAGAAAAGGGCAAACTTTTCCTAACTTCTTCTCATCCCATCTCACTTTTTTTTTTCTTTTTTCTTTTTTTTAAACTTCTCGAAGGCATTTGAGCTTTCAGGAAGGGGAAAGGAAGATCTAGCCTTGATTTAGATTGAGGATTAGGATTTTAAACTGAACTGCCCAAATCTGTAATATCAAAACATTTCCAGAATGTTACAGAAAAGGAGAATTGGCCAATGAATAAGATCTGGGTTGAAATCAACAGTTGGAAAGAATATAAAATCATTTCATGCTGCACATCAATGAACTGCAGGTTTCTTCATCAGCTTTTTAGACATGAAACCAAATAATTACCGTTGTTGAGCTCAAAGTACCTACAAGTTTCCCATTGTTCAGAGAAGGGCATTTTGCAAATTATTTTCTATAAATTGGCATACTGTGAAAAAACATTCCATGGTATGTTAAAACATGTTCATACCTACTGCAGCCCTAAATCCCATATATGCTGGCTTTTTAAAAGCTATGTGGTCCTATAATTAAAACATCCATTAACTTTGCTTATTCCATCCTTTCCCAAGTTGAGCACTTCACCTATTTTTTTTTTACAACATTGCTGCTGTTAACATACTAAAAAAAATATTTCTTCACAGACACCAGCTGCATTAGGGAAAGAATTAAGTTTATGTCTGGTAGATAGTCCTCTTCCCTCTGACCATAATTGCTTCTTTTATGGATATGTCCCTTGTTTCTAAGACTTTGGGTTTTTTCCCCTTTTGGTATTTTTATCATTCATATCATTTATGCCTATTCACACTTTCCCTACTCTTTGATTCCTATTTTAAGCACTATCTTCTAGCCCATAAAGACTGTACCAGTATAATTGAGGTTTGTTCCTCACTATGTTCACAGCACTTTCCAGTGCCTTCGTGGCACCACTTAACACAGACCACCTTTTATTATGATTACCAATGCTTAGCACAAGTTTGCCAAGTGATTATTATGACTCATTGTGCTCACTTACTCCCAAGGCAACTGTACAAGTGAGTAATATTATTATTGCCATCTTCCAGATAAGGAAACTGAAACTTAAGAGAATAACTTAATGATGAATATCTCACAGCTAATGAATACAGGGCCAGGACAGTGTACTCATGGTCCTTCAAAATCCAAACCTGTACTCTGAGCACTACATGATAATTACTCTGCCCCTTCGTGTGCCTGTATTTCCTCTCCACTTGATTACAGACCCTCAGAGGGCAAGGATCACATTGAGTTCATCATTATATACTCTCTGTGTCTAATAAAGTATCTTCCAGATACCCAGTAAACATGCTTAGAATGAAATCAGGACTGTGCCATCTCTGCATCTTGAGGTAAGGGAAAGTACCATCAGGAGAATCATTTTTCTGCAATTTCAAGGTACCAGATTCTTTGCAAGCTCCCTGTCATTTCCTCCTTGTATCTCATTATGATGCATCACCTAAGTTCCTCTTAGTCACAACACCTAATGCGACATGACTAGCGCAACCTGAGCACATAAGCCCTGGAGAACTGAAGAGCAGGAAGGTTGTTTTCTCCACAGTGCAGATTCAAGCAGACTCATAAAAATATATGTTAAAGGTCAGCAGTGAACCTCCGAGTTAAGAGCCTTGCTGTGGAAGGGTTCCATTCTTCTTCATAGGGCACCAAACCACTGAATTCCCATGGAAATCAAGTTGAATAAGCCATGCAAGCAGCCCCATTTATTTTCCCAAGAAAATTGCCTTACTAATGTGCATTATGGAAATAGCGCTCCATGTCAGACATAACAAGAACAATCTGGACTGTGTGCACCGATGGAAAATTGCCTCCAGAGTTTTTTCATCCCAGTGGATCTCGGGGAATTTTCTAAAATTCATTTTCTGGTTTTGCCTGATTCCTGAACAGTCCCCTCCTCTGAAAACGGTCCCTCTGAAATGACCTCCCTCCAATATGCCCACAGGTCAAGCAGACAAGCCAACCAGCTCAGAAGTTCAGTGACCCCAAATAAATGTTTCATGGGGACTAGGTCTCCAGGCCAGGAAGAAATCAACTCAAAATAACAGCAAAGTCAGTCAAGTATAGTGTTTAGTTTGCTACATGGATCATGGGGACATGAGGACCTACGCTTAGATTCTGACTCCGTCCCTAAGCGGTTATGTTCCAGGGGTGCTTAATACATGCTCTACAAGTCTGACCATGTAGATAGTATAAAAGTTAATCATAACATTCTCCCTACCCCTCCTTAGAGTTATTGGAAATTAAGTAGCATGTTACCTGTAAAGTGTTTAGCGTTGTTACCAGGTGGGGGTGTTTAAAATGATTCTGTACCACCTCATTCCTTGCTAATCTAAGAGAAAGCACAAAAGGGAACTGTAGGAAGTTCATTTAGAGAAACTAATGTACCATAAGAGAGGCCATGAAGAGAAGGAAAAGGGAGGCACTCCAGGGGAAAGCATCAGGAACGGGCCATTCCTGGAAATGGAAAGGCGGCCTGGGGCCCTGAGGTTAAGCTCCAGTGAAGGGTCTGGAGCAGTTTGGCTCATTTCCAGGTATGAAATGTGGAATGCAGTGTTCCATGTGTTGGATTTTATAGTCCCTCTGGACACCCTCTTTATATGTATTACATTTGAGGTGATTGACTGCCCTTTGCCCCTTTGCCCATCACTCCTGTCACACCTTAGTGACCTTGCATAGTTTCTCTGCCCCCTTCCCACAGAGGAGAGGGGTTCAAGGTGAGCAAGGTTCTTCAAATAAACTGTCAGTCTATCCCAGCTGACCCCATCTGCTAATGTCTAGCTAGCTACCTATCTGCAATATATAGTTCTAGCACCAAATTAGTATCAGTGAACAATATCTAATTGATTTATTAACAATAAAGTTTTATACTGAAGTCTATGACACTTAGTCTATTATCTGTAGAAGATCTTTCTGGTTAAGAGAAAAAGAGGAAAGTTAGAAGCAGCAGCATGACAGACTTTATGATACAAATGGAAGACTCCACTGTGAAAGGTAGAGGTCTTTTAATGTTGAGGAAGACTGATTTTTTCAGGATAAAGGGGGCAGTTGTGGAGGTGCATTCCTATAATTCCAGTACTCTAGAGGCTGAGACAGGAGGATCTCAGGTTAGAGGACAGCCTCAGCAACACAGCAAGACTCAGCAATCTAGTAAGACCATGTTTCCAAACAAAAAATAAACAGAGCTGGCATATATAGCTTGGAAGAAGAATGTTCCTGCATTCCATCCTCAGTAACACAAACTAAAATACATAAAAGGACAAACAGTGAGCTACCTACTGGTTCACCCTACATTCCTTTCTTAGCTTTCTAAGGCTACAATGGATCAAAACTAAAGGCTGATGTGGTATTGCAAAGTGAAGGGAATATTTCTCTAACAGATCATTCTCTTACTACCTAGAGGTAACCTCTTAAGTTTTTAATTCCAAAGACTTTGGGTTTTTTACTAGTTCTTGGCAAATCTTTGGCCATTTCCCATAGTGAACAGTGGCTTCCTCCCAGGTAGTCAACGTTCTGCTCACCTTGCTGTTGTTTATACTTAGGTGCTCTGCAATTGTGAAGCACTGATGAAGCTTACATTACTAGTAATTTATTATTCTACATTATCCATCACCTCACATTTAAAATTTACAGGTTTATCTTAGGAGAAGTATACAGGACATTTTTAAAATTTCCTATGTTGTTAACTATTGGCCTTTCTCTATTCCCCTACCGTGTGTGTGTGTGTGTGTGTGTGTGTGTGTGTGTGTGTGTGTGTGTACTTGGGATTGAACCCAGGAGCATTCTACCTCTGAGCTGCACCTCTAGTCCTGTTTAATTTTTTTTAATTTTGTTTAATTGCTCGAAGACAAATTGCCATTCAAATTTCTGGTGCCTGATAGTGAAGAGCCTTTCTGTAGTCCTAGGAGCAAGTTTCTTAAGCCCACTTTGCTCAGAGATTTTACTTGTGCTTATTCAGTGAATCTAACAAAATAAGGATGCTTTTGAGCTATTGATTGGTGCAAATGTGGCTTAATAGCAGAATCATTACTTTTTTAATCTTAGAACTGCCAACTCCTACTATTTTCACCTGAACTTCAAGATGTTCAATTACAGGCTGCCATTACTAATTGTTTTTAAATTTTGTGGCACATATCTAGTTCAGGAAGTTTTGTTCTTCAGCAATAGATTTTTTTTTCTTAAGTTCTTAGTTTTTAGAACTTTATCTGCCTAGACTTCTGGGTATTACTTCTTGTATGTCTTATTTGTGAAATACGAAATTCAAAACTTGGTTGATTGCTTAGAAAAATTTGTTCTCATTGACTCCTGAATAAAATATAATATGGGTCACCATCCCCAATTGCTCTGTAGCATTAAAATGATGCATTTTATGTAGGTTTACATGGGCTGGTATCCTTGTCTGTCCTATAGTTCTTTACTGGAATTGAGCAGAAAAGGTCAAATGGGGGGTAATATGTCAAAAGGCTGTAATTAAGATGTAGAAAGATTAATACCGATGGTATTTAATGAAATTGGCTTTTAGAGGAATGCTCATCTATTACTTTGATATTTAACATTTTTTTCCTTATTAAAATGTTAGTGCTGAATAGAAGCACACAATCAGTGGCAGAAATATGAGTTTATAATCCATCAATGAAGGGAGTCACAACTAATAAACAGTTAGAGATTTCTTTTTAACTTATTTCTTTTTCACATTTGAGATATAATTTGAATTTTTTATTTTCCCAGAGATTACATTTTTTTTAATAGCAGGAATATGCAAACTGACATAAATGTATCACTTTATTGGAGTGATGCAGCTTTTTTTAAATTAGTCTTTTCAGATGTTTATAACCATATCAAATACACAGAGAAAAATCTATCAGTATTTTATAGATGGACTAAATTTTGCCTCTGAAGGTAATACCATGGTTAAACCAGCATATCACATTAAAAAAAAAAAATACACAACTCTGTAGTCCAAAGTAGACGCTGATGCCTTTTGGTGTTTTGAAGAAGGAGCTGTTTCAAATTGTAAGGAAATTTCCATTTCAAAAATAGCTACTGAACTATCACAATGACTGCTTTGCATATATTTCTGGTCACAAAAATACCATTGTTATTTTTTACTATGGCTATGCAAATGAGATGTTGATAGGATTAAGTTCTGTCACCTTCTGAGACAGCCTTGTGCTTGCACTATTGAAGTGGCGGCTTTTCCTCCCACTGTTTCCTTTACATTTAATTAAAGCCATCAAACTCATTTTGCTTTCCATTTGGCATGAGGTTTCCCTTTCACTTCTCCTCTTGGCATTTTCCTTAGTGAATTTTTCTTCTAAATCCTCTTCATCCTCTTTGTATTTGCTGCAGGTTGTGACTTAGTTTATCCCACATAATCTTCTAATATCAACTTAGAAAGCTTTGTTTCTAACTTAAATTTATAACACAAGAAAAAATTGAATGACATCACTACGGGCCCATTTTGAATGACTAGTTTCATGTTACATTAGCCAGGTACACGGATGTCAAATGGACTGTGTTTGTTTATGGGTGAAAACTAAAATATTCCCTTTGGAATGCACTGTTTCTGTATATCAAAACTAGGATGTTTGATAAGATTAAGAGACATGGAGAGTGTATACAACATTAAGAATTAGTTGTTTTCACATGTGCATAAAATAATGTTTAGATTTTAAAAGTACTGCATACTAGGTTTCATTCTTATAAATTGGCTATATATGTGTATATACATCTGCACATATATATTTATAACATATACATACATATATACATATATAGATATAGACATTCATAATAAAGGCTTGAATATTCACCAATTAATAAAAGAAAATCAGTTATTTTGTGGTTTTTTAATAAAAGCAATTTGTATAGGGATAGAATAAGATAAACTTGTTATCGAAGAAGTGAACAACCCATGTCCATATTACCATTTTTTTGTGTGCAATAAATGACAAGGTCTTTATATATATGTATGAAGACATAAATGCATATATTGCTGGAGTTCAATACAAGCAAATATTTTTTCATATAAATATCTATTTCATTATTTTTGTAACCATAATATAAATATCCCTATTCTTAAAATTGTTTTTTCTTAATCCAAATTAATAGAAAAATTATAATTAAGGTAGTTTCTCAAACCCAAATATTACATGAATATATACATATACAAATATGAATTAAATCACTAACTGCTGAAGTTTCACAGCTCATGCAAACTATTTTGTACAAATTCATTTTTCAATATTCCATATATAGAGATTTGGTAAATACCTCTGAAATTGTTTTAATTCTTTATTTTGAAACCGAGTCTCACTAAGTTGCGGAGTGCCTCACTAGGTAGCTGAGGCTGGCCTTGAACCCGGATCCTCCGGTCTCAGCCTCCCAAATGCTGGGATTACAAGCGTGCGCCACCACGCCCGGCTTTGAAATTGGTTTAAAGACTCTATTCTTTTCCAAAACTAGAAGTTATCTACACATCATTTTTTAAATTAAAACATCATATGCACAATCTGTCTTTATGTAACTTTTCATTGGTGCATTATGATTATACATAATAGAATTCATTGTTACATACTTGTACATGCACATATGCATTATTTAAGTATTAAATTATCTGTGTTTAAATAGGACAGAGTAATAAGTTGAGATAAATGCTCTTAAATCAAGGAGTTAAGAATACTTATAAAAACTGGCCAATTCAATTGATTCTTCAGTTTGGCAATTAAGAACTTGTGAACACTCATTCTCATTTAACAATCTTTTTCCAAGTTTGAATATGTATGGACTGTCAGATGATCTTCTACTTATGCAAAGTAGAGTTCAGATAGGTTGACAAAGGTATTCTTAATACTCAGTATTTTTAGCTTAATGATACAGAGACAGCATTGTATTGTGAGACCTGCAATCTTCTTGGAAGTTTTTCCTTGACTATTCAATACCTAGTTTTGTACTGCTGGAGAAAACAAAAGGACGTTTCTCTCTTTTGATTTAGTTCTTCTTGGAGATGGATGAATTATGCTATAGAAAAGGTATAGTATCAAAGCACTGGTATACAATGTGAAAAGTGATCTTAAAAATGGTATGCAGTCAAAGGAGCTACTTTGAAGATTTCTAAATTGTAATAAATTCATTACAATTCACAAAACTTATTCCTTTCCTACTTCCCTGTTTCCTTTCTCTCCTTTCTCTCTTTCCTCCCTCCCTTTCCTTTCTTTTTCTCCTTTCTTCTGTCCTTCCTCACTCTCTCTCTCTCTCTCTGAAAGTATCAAAACATGCATACAGCACACAGGGCCCTGGTCTTATTTGTAGCAAAGAGAGTAGGCAGTGTAAGCTGATGTAGAAGTGCCACTAATTTGAAATTGAACTCATATATTATTCATGTATGTATGATTATGTGGGAAATCAGGTTGCAAAATATTATGTGTGGCAAAGTCATTTTTATTATAATATATGCATTGTTATAATTATAGCTATGCAGTATATGTTTGTATGCATATGTGTGTGCATGCATGTATGTGTCTACAAAAGGTTGACAGAGATAAAAAAAAAAACAAATTCTCTATGATTGGCTATATTGTTGATGATGTTTTTCTCTATGTTTTCATTTCCAAAATTTCTATAATAAATATATTTGATTTTTAAATTATGGGGACAGTGTATGTTTAAAGAAGGAAGAAAGCCAGGGAGGAGGAAAGCAACAAAGCTTTTAGAATTTAGCAAGAATGGCTTTAAGAAGCTAAGAGGAACACTGTTGAATTCCCTGCCTATTAAATTGTCTTCATCTTTACAGGGATTTTGTAAACAACCTGAAATGTTCCATTATGCAACTATGTGTTCAAAATCAAATAAATAAATAAATAAATAAATAAATAAATAAATAAATAAATAAATAAATAAATACAAGAAATATCACAGATTTAGCAAAAGAGAAAACAATCGAGTGTAAAGATGTTTGCATTCAGATATATCTCCATTATGAGTCATATTCTTAATTTGGTCTAGCTTAGCATCAATTGTAGTTTGCTTTCCTGAATTCTCTGAGTAACTCTGACAAGAAAAAAAATAGGACTGGAGCCATGATCTGAGTGTATGGGAAGATGACATGTGATTGACTATTAGCCCAAGACTATCCAGGTCTCAACAAGTAAATAGTTATAATTCAGAGAGAATGGCCTGAAAGAGTTCCCTGGTGCTTTCTTGGGAGCAGGAGCATGTATTACACATGATCCATGTCCTGCACTTACAAAGAGTGCTTGGCGCATAGGAGACTTGCAGTGAATGTAAAGCCTTGCATTGTTAATACAATTGTGCAGTTGATCCAAACCAATTCTTTCTAATCCCTCAGAATCACACCAGCTCTTATTACAAGATTTTAGAAGTATAATCAGCACACTTTTGTCAGATACTAGAGAAAGACTCCAGCTCACATTTACATAGAGGCAGCCACGTGCAACATCAATACAGCCTTCTGTTGACAGGTGCGTCCTGTCTCCAGACCACAGTGCCTGATTATTCACATTGAAGATTCATTTCTTGGCATTAAGTCTGTTTTTCTGGAAATGCAACTTATTTCTAACATACCTGTATCAGAATCACCTTATGTGCTTATGACTGATCAGGTTCTCAGGACTCATCACAAGCCCATCATTTACATTAACATTGAGAAAGTTGGGTAATGATGCTATTCTCAAATAGAATTATGGTAAAATTTCAAAATAAGGATTGCATCAGTGGTTACCCATATTCCTACTCCCATATTTTATAAAATATCTGTCAAGGGTAGATTTTCACTTGACAATAGAAGGTAGTTCAGAATAGTTCCTAGTTTGGTGAACCTGGAAAAATTTTTAAGTTAGACATGTATAATAATTGATCAGTCTAATTACATGGGATTTTTCCCTTATAAGCTTCTTTTTGAAGTTTAACATGTGTACAGAAAAGTATGCAAATCCTAAGTGTACAGCTTGCTAAATTTTCACAAAATGAACATATCGGCAGTTAGTAATATGATCCAAAATTAGAGTATTTTTGCATCCAGGAAGCACATGGGTACCCTTTCTCCAATTACCTTCCCTGTCCACCATCCTGTATCCTAACATCCTAGATTGTTTTCATATTTTTGACTTTGTATAAATTTAATTGAAAAGGATGGATGGTTATGTAATTGGCTTATTTCTCTCAGAATTATGTTTGATTCATTCATGTTGTTGATATAGTAGCTCTTCAATTTTCATGGAAGCATGCTCTCTTTTTGGCTCAATATGCCATAATTTATTTGTCCATAGATGAGCATGAATGGTTATTTTAGTGGTTTCCTATTTTATACTGTACAAAGAATACAACTATGAGCATTCTAGGACATGACTTTTAGAAAACATGTGTAGTACACATTTTGGTTGAATTATATAGCTAGGAGTAGAATTCCTAGGCTGCAGGGTATGTATGGACTTTGCCCACTAAATTTTCCTCTAGCAGTGTGTAAGTGTTCAGTTTCCTCCCTCTTCCTTGTATACACTAGTCGCTTATCTGTTTTATTTTAGCCATTGTGACATGTATATAAGTATCATACAATAGTGGTAATTTGTCTTTCACATAGGAAGTTTTTTTTTGTTTGTTTTTGTTTTTCTTTGCTTGTTTTAAATACCTATTTCCTAGACTCTTATCTCTGGGATTCTGATTTTATAGGATTAGAATGGTTTTTGAAACTCAATGTATTTAAAATCCTCTGAATGATGTTGATGTCCACTTACACATTTGAATGGAATTGAAAGAAAAGCATTGCATGCTCTACACCTATGATAAATGGCAGAAGGACCTTCATGATTCCATCCACTATTTAAGACACACGACAGGAGAGTTTCAAACCAGTGCACGCAGATCTGAACACAGCTACTAGCCAGAAATCAGACCCTCATTTCAATTTATTTACGTGATAAAAATATGTCTGGGGCTGGGGGTAAGCCTAACACCATTTTAGAAACATTTTTGACTGTGTGCAAATATACAGGCACAGTGAGATATTGCAACATAGCTTAAGAATGTGTTAATTCCTGGTCCCCCAAAACATGAGTATACTGTTCACTCCTTGATTTCCCTACCAGTCTGCCTGTGGGGCAGCTATCTTACTATGTAAGTCAATGGAGTAGATAATTATTAGTCTATGTGAGTCATGTATGATTTCTATCCTGCAAGAGCTAAAGGATTCTCGGTCCTAAGATACAGAATTTCAAGACCAGGAAAGGAACAGGGTTGTTAATGGATTCCTTCATATTTCCACTGGGATGTGAATCTGAGCAACTGGCCTTAACAAGAAAGGGTTGTTTTTACATTTTTGTCAACCATTTTAATGGTCAGAGACTTTTAAAAATACTTAGTCTACTAAGATATCCCATCCAGAAAGCTTGTGTCTTAAAGGTACATGTACATTTTAACATTTCCAAGGTAACTGACACTGTGGCCTAGATTTCTGATTATAATACCAAGTTGCACAATTGGAAACCTGAGGATATAATCATTTAAATTATGGTAGATACCTTACATCTAGGAATTTTTGTCAGGTTTTATAGGATTGAGGAAGACAAAGTTGACAAAGGAAGGGGAATGACCACACCCACAAGCCTTTTGGAGATTGCCTGATATCTGTATATAAAATGCATTGGTTGAGGTTAGGTGATAAGACTTTAACCATAGATATCAGAGATTACTGCGGAAGTCTTGAATTGGCAGTGGATAATTTTTTATTTGGGATTTTAGACCTCTGAAAGATAGTTTGTGTCCTTAAACCATGGCATTTTATCTGGCAAAGGATAAATTTAAATCTCCTCCAGAATGACTGAGAGAGGATTGAATCTACTCTGAGTTCTTCCTTTGTATCAGTCTCTGATTCATGCTGAATAACACCAGGGGGTTTATTGGGAGTACTTACTTCAGCTTTGGTTTAAGTCATTCAATGCGTATATTTCTTCTATTAAAGCCCGCCATGCTTGTATGAGTATAATAAAACAGCAGAGTTTGGTGCCATCCATCTTTTGTTATAGATTGCTGAAATGATGCTGGAGAGTGTATTTATAAGTAGTGCATACTGGTACTGCCAAATATTGACTTTACTTGCTAACTCCATCACATAAAACTTCTGACGACAACCTAAGTAAAGTTCAGTTGAAGATAAAATATTGCAAAATAAATGCCAAAAATGGAAACCATTTTTCAAAACACTAAATTAGGAAGTTAAGGAATCGGAGCAATTAATCAATATTTCAAAATGATGAATATATTTTACAAAACACCAGTTAAAAGGGAAAGCTCAAAAGAGAGTTTTTTTTTTTTCTTTTTTTCTGTGTGCTTAAAACACAATGTTTATTTTAGGTGTCTGTGGCAGGTTTCAGATGAGGTTATAGAAAAACACTTTACCTTAAGTCATTGATACAATGATAGTCTCGATCAGATTATCTAGAAAAATGTACAACAATTAATTATTTGATGCTGATAGTTCTTCTTGTCATTTGCTGAAAACCTCTGTTCCAGATGTTTTGCCTACATTTAATCAATTCTCTTCACCAGCCTGTATTATTGTTTTCCTGATTTGAGAAAATACAACCGTTAAAATAACATTCATGTAGTCATTGTACAATTTTTGGTTTGTTTATGGTGATAAATATTTCAAGAATTGAACAGGAGAGTCAAAACCTCAGGTTCAGGGGTTTTCAGTCTAGCAGGTTGAGTGATGTGGAAGAAAACAATAAACAACCAAGAAGTAAACCAAGAAAATGTGTTACGATAAAGAAGGTCATGGATAGGTTTGTGGTTGCTTGGAAATGTGAGAGGAAAGAAGAGATGAGGGAAGGGGTGGTACGATTGTTTGCAGGCAGAGGTCTACATACAGAGTAACTTGGAATATCTGAAGTAACAACAGAAAATATACAATGAACAAGACTATGTGACCAGAACTTAATAAAAAATTAAATTAGGGAGAAAGACTAATACAAACACCTTGAAACTAGATATGAGGGCAATAATGGCTTTAAACATTATCTATATGGTGATGGTTCAAATTTCTATCCTGTGCCCAGTCTGATCTCTAGACTTATACATTCAAGTGTAATCTTACTGTTTTGATTTTTAGGTACCACTCAGGATTCTTAACCTCTAACGTGCTCATTTACACACAATATCTTCTCATTTTAGTAGATATGAGTCTTTTTTCTTTAGTTCTGATTAATTTCGGTCCCAGAGAAAAGACTGAGCTTTTGATATGAAAAAGCAAAAACAAAAACAAACAAACCAAACCAAATAGTGCCAGTAATTGTTTGGGAAGATTTTAGGCAATATCCTGGGTTTCTTACTAAAACAACATATCACTGGGTGTCTTGTAGAGCCAGTCCTGAGTGTACAGTGGGAGAAAGTAAACCATGTTCTTGTCTCCAAGGAACTTATGTTGCA
Source organism: Graphiurus murinus (assembly GCA_004027655.1). NCBI lineage: Eukaryota > Metazoa > Chordata > Mammalia > Rodentia > Gliridae > Graphiurus > Graphiurus murinus. Next base: position 4,208 of record PVLC010002202.1, on the reverse strand, counting down.
GTTGGAAGAATAGAGATGTAAATAGAGTAAACCAAAACCCATATGATATCACTAGAATGTCAGGTAGTATGAGCACTATAAAGAAAAACAAAAAACAAGATGAGTAAAGCATATAATTATCTCAGTACAGAGAAAGATCCCTGGGAGTTACTATCATTGTGGAAAACTTCATGAAGAAGGATGCTTGATTCAAATACAAAGGAAACTATAAAAATAACATTAACTCTATTGATCTGATAGAGATAAATTACATTTTTCAGAAGACCCAAACATCACAAACTGAATTTAACACAAGTCACTGCTTATTACTATCTTTCATGCTTTATGCTGTAACAAGCTCTTTTCCACCCCCCTCCACCTCTGTCCTATGGAATTTTGTGTGGCAGGCGGAGGTGTAGCAAAGTACTAATGCACATGCTTTAAAATTTCATTTGTCTCTAACTGACTAGCAGTGAAGCAGTTCAGATAACCACTAATTTAGACATTAAAACAATCAGTGTCATTTTGGTCTTCCCTTTCCAATAGCTGTCCATGTATTTTTAAATGATAATTAGCCAACTTTCATTATTTAGCAGTTTGTAATTACAACCTGGCTTGCAATCATCATTTAGTTATCCCTACCAGCATTCCATGAAGTTATTGGAAATCTATGCTTTGTATGCTGTCTGGGAAAGTATTACATTTGTCCCATACTCTTTTTCTTTCCTTCTTTTCAAATAATTTATGTAACTGTATCTCTCTTTCTTGCTTTATACTAATTTTTTTATTTGAATGTGCAAATCTTATTGCTGTGAAACTACTGATTTGTAGGTTGATCTACAGTGAGAGATTTTTTTTTTTAAATATTGAAAGAATTCATTTTGGTGGAATCCAACATTGAGAAACTAGTATAATTAACTACACATGCTTTCACAGCACAAAATTTTGGAAAAGTAAATAATTTTCTAATGCTTAAATTTTTGAATTCCCTTCTAGTTCAGCATTTCATAGTACAGGATATATCATAATATAACTGACATTTTTTTATAAACTAGGCTATGAAGTGAAATCAACTTATATACTTCAAGAGTAATACTTCTAAGCCAGGCGTGGTGGCGCACACTTGTAATCCCAGCATTCGGGAGGCTGAGACCAGAGGATCAGGGTTCGCGGCCAGCCTCAGCTACTTAGTGAGGCACTCTGCAACTTAGTGAGACTGGGTTTCAAAATAAAGAATAAAAAATAGGGCTGGGGGTATAGCTCAGAGGTAGAATACCTCTGAGTTCAATCCCCAGTACCGCAAAAAAAAAAAAAAAAAGAGTAATACTTCTAATTAAAAATTAGACTAAAATGAACTTTGCACTAAATCGAATTACGGACTTATTTTGTGTTACCTTGACATCTGTTTGATTCGGTTGACATTCACTCTTCCCAGGTCCCAGCTGACCACCTGTGTGTCTCTTTAGGTCTCAGTCTCCTGATTGGCATGCTGGAATTTGATAGTTAATGCAAAGGACCACCATGATGGTATTCATACTTCCTCAATAATGTCCTCTTTGTACTTTCAACAGTAAAATTCTCCAGAAATAAAGACCTTTTCCCTAACATCAGATTATATTTGCCAATACATCTTAGTAATACGTACTGCTGACATGCTTGTTACCTGCAGAATTCGTAGATAATACATTGACACTGTTAGATTAGCAGCCTGCAAAAGTCAGCGTCCTACCCCTACAAGCCAACACACACTTCTGAGTGACTATGACTTCAGAAGGAAAAGGATTTCAGAGCAGAATCTACCAGTTCATTGCATCAGTTAAATCTTTATTGTATCCATAGAGCCTTAAAGCTCTCTTTGTAATCAGTCACAGTTCTATCTTTTAACAGGTTCATTTTGTGTTTTGGCAGCAGACCCCAAGTGAATCGCCTATCTGGGGATGAGAAGGAGTAAGCCACCCAAAGGCCCTTTTCTGCCTTTGCAAACTGATGGTTTCCAAGCAGTTTTCTGGTGTTTGGAAACACTGTGTAGTAACTGGGGGAAGAGGCAGCTGTGCTTTGGCCCACACGAGGTAATTTGCAGACACATTTTAATTGCCTTTTAGGGAGCATGAAGGAGTTCCAAATAGTCTAATGAGTTCCAGCAAACACCTGTGAAATGCTTTTAGACGGCCATGTAATACTGAAATTAAGAATGTAATGCAGCAATTGGAGGCATGGTTGTTTTTTATTTTTTTATTTTTTTTTCTCCAACTGAAAAAGATAGATACTTTATAGATGCATTGTGTGCAGAAGGCTCTCCATTCTCACATGAGACATGCCCTATGGCCCCTTGGACTCATAATGAATTCAGAGATGTTTGATAGAATACCCCTGTCCAACTTAAAAAAAAAAAAATAGAGATACTTGATGAGACAGTAAATTAAGATGAGAAGGGTAACAGACAGGTAATGAGAAATCTGAAGCTGTATCCTTATTAGTCGATAAATAGCACTAAATGGATAGATCTGGAATAAAAATAAAATCTTACTTATAAGTGGTAGATGGAGATTGTGGAAGATCACTTATATTTTTAAATCTTTCTTTCTTCCATTCCTCCTTTTCTTCCAGTGGTTTCTTGTCAATCTAAATGAATATATTTTAAAAGGAAAAATAACATTCTAATATCTCTGGTATGTACTTGGGGGAAAATGGTCTGCCACAGAAGTAGGATTAGTATAATTTGCAAATTGAAAAAAAAAAGACAAAAAATCAGAAAATACATATCCTTATTCATACTTCAGATGCATATTATTGTTTTGTGTATACATGTGTGAGTTTATCACTATCTATATTAATCTCCATTCTGAAAAGTAGCAACTGTGCTTGAAAGCTATCATCATTCCAAAAAATATGATTATAATATATTTCACATCTAATACACACACCACTCAACGAACTTAAATGTTCTAAAATAAAATCATAATTATTATTCTTCTACAGGGCTCTAGCTTCTTAATATAGTTATATAATAATAGTATAAGAGGCTAAATTTTGTTTATTTTTATGGATATATACTGTGTCACTAAGAGTAGCCACGCTTTATTCTTCTATGGCAGACTTCTAGGTTTTTCCACTGTTTCAGTATTAAAAGTCATACTTGTATCACCTGTGCTATCAAAATACTTCTTTACACTACCTGGAATGGAATTGCTAGGCAACAAATTATGTGTACTTTCAACTTGACCAGATTTTGCTATATTCCTCTCGTAACTGGTTATACCAATTTACTGTCCTATCAGTAGTGTGTAAGAATTCCTATTGATGTATATAATTGCCAGTTCTTCGGTTGTCAGTTACTTTTATGTTTGCCTAGTCAACCTGTAGAAAAATTCCAATTTGGTTTATTGTGTATTTGCTGAGGACTTGTGAGCTTCAGCATATTCTCATGTATACTGACACTTCATACAGACACTGAATTTCCTCTGTTAATTTTCTTAACCATTTTGTAGTTTCTTTCTCTCTCTCCCCCATATTTATTTATTTATTTCTCTTCCCCTCCCCCTCCCCTCCCCCTCTCCCTCTCTCTCTTCCTCTTCCTCTCCCTCTCCCTCTGCCACCTCCTGTGTAATACAGGAGATTGAACCCGGGGAATTCTACTTCTGAGCTACATGCCTAGCCTTTTTTATTTTTATTTTAAAACAAGATCTCACTAAGTTGCTGAGGATTTCACTAAATCGCTGAGGCTGGCCTCAAACCTGTGATCCTCCTGTCTCAGTTTCTGAAGTACTGAGATTACAGGTGTGTGCCACTATACCTGGATACTTTCTATAAATTTTAAATGGATTTTTAGGAATCTTTATCTGTTTGAGACAGAAAAACTTTGTTACATACAGACTTTACAGGTACTATCTTCTTTGTTTTTGTGTAACAAAGTCTATATTTTTCATTTAGCTTCTGGCTACATTTGTTACCCACAAGATTTGAAACTTAATCCTTTATGGTTTGTATTTTTATGTCTTATTTTAGAAAGCAGTCTGTGCTCTAAGGAAAGAGTAAAGTTACTCTCATAATTTCTTTCAAATGCAATCAAGTTTTTATTTTTATTATTGTTATTTTTGTGTATTTTTGAGATGTACTCTCTTCAGCATATTGAACTGGCCATGTTGTGATCTATGACTTACCTTGTGATTCCCCTGTCCTGTTCATTTGTGGTTATCTGTGATATATTACATTTCCATATATGCATGCGT